>WAAE01005349.1:53520-107848 GCA_013400495.1 Nicator chloris | reverse complement strand
GGGGCGGGGGGGGAAGGGTATAACTATATTTGCCCAAGGAGTGAGCAGATCACAATTGTAATCAAGATGGACAGGGATTAAATTCTTCCGCTTAGTCCCATGCTGTCCTCAAGCCGTCTTTTAACAGCTTAGCTTTGCTCACAGCAGTTTTGGCTCCCAGAAGTACTACTTTGCACAGAAATAACCGTACCTCCTGTTTTTCAGGATTTTCAGCGTGGTTTTCAGCCTTCCATGAGTTTAGAGGGAGACAGGAGTTCAGAAGGAGACAGAAGAGCCTCTGAACTGTGTTCCTTAGAGCAAAATGCATGGCCTGATGTCAGTGTCTCAGCTCCCAGGGAGCACAGGCAGTTAATTAGGTGCCGAAATGAAACACACCAATAGTTAACGTACCTAGAGCTAACCCAAAGGGAAGCTTTCAGTCCTTGGGATGTGCGCCTCCCTGGGGCTCAACACTGCGAACCAGGAAATGCCTCCCTTCCCACCATGATTCATGGCCTGACATCTCCTGAGGAAAAAACCCCAAACTTACAAGCCCCTTCATTTAAAAAGCAGAGGTCAGATTTTTAGCACAGTGAGAGGAGGCTGCGATGGCTGCATCTGCCTCTGAGCAGCGGAAGGGCTGGGAAGTTCATCCAGGATATGGACACCAAATTCCATAGCCTCTGCTCAAGAGAAGAGAAATGCTTACCAGCATTATTTTTCTAGGAAAATAAGTAGCTCCTAGACGACTCCTGCCCAAGGCCTCCCCATCACCTCTTCTTTGAATGTATTCCTATGTGCAAAATAGAATCCAAAATTCAGGATATTAATGTGGGAGGAGAGGTTGTGCTGAGTCCCCATCCAAAAACTGTTTGTGTTTTGCACACAGCCTGGTTGTTATAATAATACAAAAGAGTTTTGGAGCAGGAATCAGACCCTGGGATGCCTCCTTTGGTGTCACTAACTATTTATGCTATAGTCATAAACAGGAAAGAGACCACAGCAGATTCTGCACGATCTCCTATCATACTTGGAAGTCCAGAGGGATCCAGCAAATGTTTATCCTATGGGCCACAAAATATGACCCAATTTCCTATTCAAATGCAAAGTAAAACACAATGTCCTGCCTGATAAAACCTTGGCAGAAGCAGCCTAGGCAGTGAGAAGGTGATTTCTTCTCCTGACTGGCCTGACGAGGCGCAGTGGAGAGGGAAATGGTGTGCAGGGTCCCCGTGGCACAAGGAGACAGATGAGCTACTCAGGCTCAGGCAATACTGAACTGCTCTGGAAGAGAGCACAGAAACTGCCCCTTGGGCATCAGGAAAGTCTAGAACTATCAAGCACCTCCCAGCTTGGTGACAGCTGTGCAGGGCTTTTCTAAGTCTGTTTAGGAGCCAACATCCCACTGAAATTTGGGGGATTGGGCCCTAAATCTTCTTAGCTTTTATTTTAAAGAATATTGATAGCATTTACATATTTTATGCACATACACGCAGCTGTGCATTTCAAAGTAATCTGTTGTGCTATAAGCCAAAACAGGATTTGAGTCATACGGTTCTATAAAGATAAAGCATTGATTTATCTAAAGAAATCTGTCTAAAGAAAATTGGCTTCATACATATGCAAGAAGAACTACTTAGCACAGATCATCCTCTTCTGCCCCACAGAGTTGGGCATCAAATTAATTTCTAGCTTGAATTTGAGGATTACAAAAATGAAAAATTAAGAAAATTAAGGGTAGTGGACTGATGGAACTATTTCCCAAGGCAGTCAAAAGAAAGCTACAGAAAAAGCCACTTCAGTGCTTAGCTAATAAAGGTGCAGTTGGATCTCATGCCACAGCACAGGGGCAATGCTGCATGGCATTTTTGGGACTACCATTATTTTTGGCTCTTTCCTTATGATTGTCTTTGTGTAAATAAACTCTTGATTCACTTTCAGAAGAACAACAAATAGCACAAATCACCACAGGGCCACATTCGTACAAACTAAATGTCACTAAAATCAGTTTCACTAATGTCTGAGTATGAGAAGTTCACATTTTGAGAAAACAGCTGAAGAAAGTTCTTAAGTATTAGCTCTGTTCCTAAGGTACCTTAAACTGCACCATTTTTAAGCCTTGCCTTATCTCAAGCATTACCTGCACCAGAAACATTTCTTCTTTACAACAGTCACAGACATTTGCATTCTCTCAACACTGCTGTGTCCTGGGCACCAGATATCTGCCATCCCTGACACATAGCACACAGAGATAAAGTTAATTATATGATACACCTTCCCAGGATCCAAGACCTTTGTGAATCTAATGGGCCTGAAAATGAATGTGCATATTTAAAATAAATTCCTTTAAAAACACAATAAGCATCCAGGACCACATATAAGCCAGGACAACAACATGGTGTTCCATTTTTTCCTAAAACAAAACAGCAAACTTCAGGACTCAGCCAAAACGCACAAAAATTACACAGAAGAGAGTTAATACTGCATGGGCATCCAAAATGCCCGGGTGGAGTCAAGGACTGCAAAAGCCACACTCTGCTCCCAGCTGTGACCATGTAAATACAAAAATCCCTTCCCTGACCTCTGCATGGCTGTCCTCACTGTTCACTCGGCCAGCCTGTGGCATTCAGGCCACTGAGTTTCCCGAGCCCCTGAAACCACCTCCTCCAGAATGCCCCATTTCTGCACCACATGCTCTTATACTATGAGAGGTCTGCTGCAGAGAAGACCTTTCCCTCTCCATTTCTTCTGCACACAAGCACAACAAAAGTAGTTTGGGTGGGTTTGTCCTTTTTAAAAAATGCAAGTCTAATAGCTCCAACACACAACTACTATAAACAGCTCTGGAGAGCTGAATACCACAGCCCAGAGCCAGCATGCCCCCAGAGCCACCCAGAGCTCAACTGGGAGATACACCCTCATCTTTTTGTGCTGGCTGCAAGTTCATGGGGTGTGCAGAACAATTCCAATGACCAAAAAAATTCCAAGCAGCTCCAGGTTTGGCTGAAAACAGTCCTTAATCTTTACTGGGGTTTTATGTGCAAATTACAGGCAGACAGGCCTCTACAAGACCTAAACTAGAATTATTTGTAAACAGTTACTTATTCCTGCCATCATATAAATAGTAGGAAATAAGGTGCTTTTTCACTGATTTTTGGGAGACATTCTGATGCCCCGTCTCTCTGTGTCAGCAAGCTTTTCATCTGTGCTCCTTATTTACATGGGCTACAGTCAGAGGTGTTTTCTACAACAGAAAAGAAGAAGGCAGGGATTTTAGGTAAAATATGGAAAGCAATCCATGGGAAACTGTATTGAGAGCTGTCAAGAAATTGAACCTCTCCATTTTATTTTTCTGCTCACTTGTCCATAATTATTGTTTTTATAGCACACAAAATACAGTCAGTAGATTGTAATGAAAACACAGACATAGGGTTTTTGTCCCAGAGGGCTGACACTGTGACTTCCTGTGCTAAGGCTAATTGTTATTTAAAATGTTATTTAAATCACTATTCTCCAGTAGACTCCTCTTCTTTTCTTTTTTTGCTTGGTAGTTTCCTTGCAGTGGGGTAAGGTAAGACTGACTGTATCGATAACCCCCTCCCACTGCTCCCCACAAGCCCCTTTCTGGAATATGATCTTCAAAATATGCTCCATTAGCCAGAAGTTGAGCTCTGAGGGCAGAGAGTTGTTTGTGAAATATTTATATTTAGCAAGCAATCATATTAGAGCTGATTTTATGCATGTGCAGTTTATTTATAAGCTGGTATTTTTAAAAATCAATTATCTAAATTTAAAAAATACTCACTTTTAGAGAATATTACATGAAACTCCAAATCGTGATGCAATGTATCCAATATTATATAGCTGTGAACTCCCTTTTTAATTATTTTCCTTATGTGCTTGTAGAAATTATTTAGAGGCTACTATTAATTGGGATAAAGCCTTCTCACCCAGCAGTTCTCTAATTCAGGTAACTTTGTAGTGCCAGAACAATGATATCACTTGTTCACAACAGTGGTGATATACATGGCATTAAGTATACTGTATTTAATTTCAAAATACAAAGCAATAGCTTAGATTGGAGAGAAGAAAACAGATATAAGGAAATGTACTGGTATTGCTGAAGTAAAACAGAGCAATAAGCCAGAAATCACACGTCTTTTAAGCAATTTGCCTTATCTGCTACATTTAACTCCAGATACAGTTATTAGAATGAAAAAAATCATCAAGCTGTCTGTCACATTGGAATCTCTATTCACTGTATGCATTTTTCTCAGTAACATCCTCTGTTTTAATTTAAATTTCTGTTCACTTAATACATTCAGTTCTGTACAGTGTATGGCCCAGTTCTGAGACTCTACACAGGAACATGCATTTGCTCAAAACAATCTGTTATCACTAAGAGTGTTTTTTTACGGGGTGGAAACACATATCTAAGCTTGTTTTTAGAAATTGTAACTTGTGGGCCAAATTTAGAATTACGTTACCTTCTAAAATCAAATAAAAAGTGAAAAGCCAGGCTTAACCCTGCCTTGACTTCAAAGACTCCCAGCAAGAGCTTCATCCACAACATACAGTCAGACATTTTCTCCCAGATAAACTTTCAAGCACTGAAGGAAAAAATATTTAACAAAGATGTAGTATGTTACATTACATACTCACCCTTAGATCTCCATTTAAATTCCATTCTGTCCCTCTCCAAGGTGATGGCACTTTACACTGCTCTTAAACTTTCTCCCATATTGCACAATTAAGACAAACTTTTTTTTTTTTTTTTCAGCATTAAAGACTATGTTCTGATTTTTCCTTACCCTGTTATGTCCAAAGGTTACCGCTTCACAAAGTATCCTAAGGACATTTTTACTACCAAGAAATATTTTGACAACAAGAACTATTTTTAGCTCCACTAAGCTCTGCTGAGTGTAAAATGTTGCACGGGGTGCTCAGCAGCCTAGGGGAATGCAGCTATCACAGGAGTTTGTTTCCTATGCACAAGAACAGCAATCTGAATATTCTCTGTACACAGAGAACATGATGTACATCTCATTGTAATCCCAAAGGGTCAACAGAGAGGGGAAAAGTGTACCTCAGACCCAACAACCCCAATCGCGAGGTAGCAAGGCACTACTGCAGGTTGGAAGGGTTCTGCACACCTGTGACTGTTCAGGTCTCATGCTGGGATTTCCAAACCTACCAGAGGAAATTGATTTGGGCAAGAGAGCAACTAGCCCATCAAGGTGTTGCTGGCAGTCTCTTCCAGGATGGTGCCTCCAGGTGCTCACCCTGCTTTCCCTCACTTGCAGTGCTGGAAGTGATTTAGCCATGACACAAAACGGAACATGACCGCACATCCCAGAAAAAGCACAAGGGAGATTAAGCATAAGATAAAAACAAGAGAGGGAAGGGCCATGGAGAGGAGGGCTGGTGCCACTTCCCAGCCCCTGTCACAACCTCGACTGCAAGATAATGCTGGCCCAGGGGTAGCAAGGCCAGCCTCTCTGCTAAAGGAGGCTGCCGGGAATGCACCAACCCTCAAACACCTCTCAAGGTGAGTAACACAAGTTCTGGCACTGTGTGTTTCAGAGCAGACCAGGGAACAGAGTGTTTTACCCCGCTGCAAACACCTAGTAAGATGCTCAGGCTCTACGTGCACTGCCAGCACCCCAGCTAGCAGGACTTGCATAGTAGGTAGGGTTACAGAAGCTCTCTGTTCAGGGATTAACTTTCCCAAGTTCCCAAATTCATTGCCCATATGTGGCTGCTCACTAGAATTTCCTATCAAAGCAACACTTTTCCCTTCTCCTTAACTACAAAAATAATGTGGGTTACGACAGAGGCTGCCCCCTCCAGCAACTTGTGCTCCACCCTGGAGTCATTTTATATTATTCTCCCCGGTGTCCTAGACCGGGCTGCAGAGATTGTGGCTTTCATTTTATGCTAGAATAACCTCCATTAATGTAATATGCTGTGATTCTTATGATATTCCAATTGGAAGCCCAGATCTTGTTTGCTTTTTAAACATTGCAGACCATCCTGCATTTCATCTGTGCGTACTTCCCAGCACATATCAGAATGTGCCATCCACTTGCCACTTATTAATGTCTAAAGAGTCTTCCTTAAAACACACATAAAATTTAGGGGGGATTTTGTTCCAGGCATCTCCTGACCGTTCTGTGCAGTCAGAGAGAGTAGCTTTATTTCACAGACTGGATTTAATATACAGAAACATACTGCATCTGTTTCCAAATATTTTCTTTCTAAAACCGTTAGGAAAACTGGTGCCAAAATGTGCTCATTCCTCTTTAAGGAGGAAACCTAATTTGGGTTTCTTGATCCAGATCATCTTAACACCCAGGCTCAATTTTGCTTGCTAAAGCAATCTACAGACTCCAACTAATACAAATTTAAACTGCAAGGCTTCCTGCTTGGGCTGAATGGGTCCAGCATTTCTTTGTTACAAGATCCACACCATGTATCAGCAGCATCTGGTACTGATTGCAGATCTCAGACACTGTGCCTATGGGCTCCGTGGGCAGGATCCTTCTCTGATTTCTGACCCCTTTTGGATTTTTCTGCAGGCTGTCTCTTTTGGACCAGTCTGTGGTAGCTGACCGTATTTGAGAACACATCCTGCAGTTTCAATTCTCCTTTTACATGGTCATAAACCAAGAGTCACCTCTTTAGTTAATCAATCTGCTTTGCCATAATGCTTACCAATATGAAAATTAGGAACTGCTCCATCTCCTAAACACTTGGGATTCACCTCTTTCCCTCTCAATGAATATGTAACCATTTTACAAGGGATGAAAAATAGTTGGCCTTTTGATTGTACTAAGGGGTATTCCAAACAACAAATGCTCTTCTTTGGCTTCAGGTTTTCATTTGGTAAGGTTCCAAGCCTTCCTTCTAAGTCAGGAGCAGATATGGCCATGGTCAACAATTGAAAGGAAAAAAAATCAAGCTTTAGTAGTGGCACAGGGACATTTTGATCAATTGGCACAATCTAAAGGTTAAAAGTTCCAATATGCAGGCAACCTGGGGAAAAGTAAGAGCAATGCTAAGCTTAAAACTTGTATATTCCATCAAGCTATTTCTCCAGGACACAATTTCCAGGCTACTTTGATGAATGCTGCTGAAAGAGCATGCGGCAAAACATGACCAAAAAGGAAACTCTCAGCCCAACCTCACATTCACTTTTTTGTCCCATTCCATACACCAACTTAGTCCTCAAAAAAGGAGCCTGGGGAACTCCAAAAACAGTATACATGGACTACATACAAGCCTCCTCCCCATGTCTGCAACTGAAACTCCCACACCACTCCTGCACATATCCTTTGACTGGCACACCAGGGACCACAAAGCACGAGGGATGTGTGAAGTGACCATGAGAGTGGGTAAAGTTTGAGAGCTGGGGTAGGGGAATGGCCCCTGCATTACCAGGCTGCTCCCAGTATCTGTCTCCATGCAATGAATTAATATGACTGTATTTAATCCTGTTTTTGTCTTTCTCACATGCTTATCACTTTTACTGATTCCTCCTCAGCTTCCCAATTAGCCTGTTCATACTTGAAAGGACGTTCTCACAAAATAAGGGTTGTGTTAAATAGGAAAATATTTAATCCCATTTTCCCAATAAAGCCATAAAGTGGCATCTTTTTCCTTAATAAACCCGCATCCAAAGTCTTTAGCCCTGTGAGACTTTTTCACTGTTTCAGTGAAAGAATCAGCTCTAACAGATAACCCAGTAAGGTATAGTATGTGAAGTTTTATAAACCGGAGCAAGCACTCCAACCAGAAAACTGGCAGCTCCAGCAGGCTTGGCTTTGGACCTTCTCAATTCACCACAAATCTCAAATACTCTATCTGGAGATCAGACTTCAGCTGTGTGTTGGCTAGATCACCACAACAAAAACAAGGCTGTGGGGATTTTTTTTTTTCAACGAAACAAGCACTAGGCACAGGAAAGGAGAGGGTTTTGGCTTCAAGGCCTAGGAAAAACAGAATTCAGTTTTTCCATCCTGTCATTATTCTAGGAAACTCTACAGGTAAATAAGTCTCACTCTTGTACGCTGACGCCTGTGGGAGACACTTGGGAAGACTGGATAATAGCTAAACTCATAAGCAGGCAGCTATCTTCTAAGCTAGAGTTTATTTGTATTGCTCAAATGTACTTCTGCAGAAACAGGTATTTCAAAGAATTTCAGCCCTTGTGAAGGTACTCTGACTTTACAACCCTGCACCAGACAAGCAAGTACCTCGAAAGAAATGCTCTGCCATAAAACTCAGCATTTAATAAAGTGCTTTTTCCCCCAAGACTTCAAGCACCTGCAGAAAGTGAGCTTCTGTCATCACCTCTCTGACACCGGGGCCGCGACTTTTTCACAGTGTGGGGAAAAGGCTTCACCAGGACCCAACACTTCTTAAGTCCACACGGGCTATCCATTAGGCTGTAAGGCCCTGACAGGAGGTAGATGCATAGCTCTAAGCCATATACAGTTCATGAAAGCATAACTTACAAATCAATGATTTAAAATAGAAGCATGTGGAAGAGAAATGGAAGGTAAAGGCAGAACCAGCATGGGCTTACTGTAAAGAACACCATGAGCTACAAGCAAATAGCAAATGCCACTGAAATGTGAAGAAGTCAAAACTTTACATGGAATTTAAACTACTTCTTTACATTGGGTTCATGCTGGATTCTTACACCAGCTTATGACTCCATATATAGCACGGTATATGACATTTTTTAATCTAGAGGAGATCTTGACTTGGCTTCGCAAAGTCACGCATGATTCCCCTGATGTAGGACATGTACTGTGGGTCCCAGGTGTGCTGCTCTGCATGTTGAAGATTATATAAAAAGGGAGACTATTACTTTTCATATTCTTTGATACTATTATTGATACTATCATTAAATGAGAGAATATCCCTGAGGCTGGGAAAATCTCAGGGAGTGTGGGAGCTAACACCTGGACTCAGGATTGCTTTCCTTGGTTATTAGAGCTGGCTGAATGGTTTTAACAGATAATGGTATCTAATTTAATTACATATTAGACAAAACACTCCTGATTATTATTCATCCAGCCAGGATTAATGAATTTCTAAGTCCTTCTTCTGTCCTAAATTTTTTCTACCCTCTTGTCATTTACCTCTTTTGTTTTGAAGCTCATCTGAAATCTACCTGTCTGAAGAGAGATGTTTACTTCTCTAACTTGCATGATTTCTTTCTTAATGATAATGCTCCCTAACTTCATTTCCACCGTTTATCATTTGTTCCTCAGGTCATCAGAGAAAGCATTTAAGCCACAAAATCATTCTTATAAAGCACTGATATTCCACCTTTTTCATCCACTATTTAATATTGAGTCTTTTTAAAGGCAGAGCCCTCTAGTAAACCCTTGTTGATTTTGAATTCCACACACCAGCCATTAACTTCTAATCCATTTGGCGTCTGTACACCCTTTTGTAACTATTATTTCTTTCTCCACAGCATAACTGATGAACTATTGAAATCTGATTTATTTTAACCACGTAGTTCATCCTGATGAAACTGGATTACTAAATAATTTTCTGCTCTGCTGTATATACCACTTAGTTTCCAAATCCAGGCCATAATAGAAAACCAGATGAAGGAGTAGACTATTTCGTGTATTGCTGGGACAGATATGCAAATTTGGAAGGCAAATTGTAGTGGGAAGGCATTCTCAGTGAAGCCCATGGTGTTATGGAATTGTCAGAGACGTTGGGCATAGCAGCAAGAAGCTGCACTGCAGAGCATTCACCAGCAAGGAAGGCAAAGGGGGGAGCAGAAGATGAAGCTGTGAGCCTTGGTAGTTCCTTCAGTGCCTGCAGCCCTGCAGTCACGACATTCCCTGGGCTACCCATGAACAGAGATCCCAGCCCAGTGTGAACCAACCTCCCCACACACCTACAGCCCCAAACATAGCTCCTTCCAGCCAGGCAAGGAATAATCCCCCTGTGATTAAGCATTAAGCTGACAGCTAATTTAGAGAGAGTGAGATCTAAACACAAGCCCTAAATGAAGGTGGTGATGAATAGAAGGTTCAACACAAAGCTTCTCATGCAGCAGGAGAAATTAAACTAAGAATATTTCGTTTTCTCTAGGGTCTCTAAAAATTTTTCCCAGGAACTTAACATTTGCAAACTGCTTATCATACTTCTGTTAAGGCAGAGTTTAAGAAAAAGTCCTGCCTGGCCAGCAGCATTAATTAAAAAGCAATTCTCACCTATTTAAGCTTTTAAAACCTACAGAAGACCTCAGATTTTTCTTGGAGTTGCTATTACTCAAAAGTAGATGGCAAATCTTGCTTTGCTACCTAATGCCTGCTGTCTTTGAAGCCAATGCAACTACTGCTTTTTTTATTCACAGGCCATTGTTTTCAAAATAAAGCACTTTGGGGAATAAGTGTTTTACTTCAATTAATTGTGTTTCACTTCAATTAATTGTGTTTCCTGTTTGGGGATAAACAAACTAACAGGTTTATTCATATAGAGAACCTGACAACTGCAGATTGCCTGCTACTATTTTTGAAAAAGTGTTTTGTCAAGAATGTTAACCCAGAAATTAAGTAAATATATGGGATTTGCAAGATAATCCAATGAGGCCATTATGGTGAATCTCCAAAGGAGTAGTGGCCATCAGGAGAGGAAAGAAGACAAAATTGTGAAAGGATTTCCCTGAAGCCATTTTCATGTTGCAATGTCAAGAGCAAATTTTTCTTTTACTGATGTCAGCTTGGGAGAAGGAAAGAAGATATTGATACAGGTGACAAAAAATAAGTTTATGCTCATGGAAATGTTTTCAAATCCTACACCTGAGCTTTAAGGAAAACAAAACAGCCTTTTTCTATAGTCACCATTTTTATACTACAGTGACTAAAAATATCCCTTAAATTAAATTACTACGGTCCAGAGTGACCACCTTTGATCCATACTAAATTTAGCAGCTGTTTATGTGGACAAATAATTTGAAAATTGTGCTGTTACTAACATCCATCAAACAAGCAATAGAGTTAGTGAACCCAGGAATATATGCATAAATTCTTACGGAAATAAATAATAACACAATACCTTTCTGTTTCCTAGGTCTTAAGAACCATTTAGACTCGGTATTTAGATTTATCCTCTGCTTTGAAGTTCCAGCTACCAACATAAACTACAACAACTGGTAACTTCATTCTTAGAGGACTGGATTATAATCTTTTTTACAATTGTCACATAAGTAGCAGCTCCTAGAAGTCCTTGAAGCTGCACAGGTAGAGAAGAGAGACAGGTCTTCATCAGCAGTTTCCTCTTTACATTCCAGAATAGCCAAATCTACCCCAAATCCACAACATATTTCTTGCTTCTTAAAGGGATTAGCTACTCCACTCTACAAGCCTGAGAATCAGCTTATATTACGTATATACACATCTTAAAAGCATGTAAAGAAATAATTTTCACTGCCGTGTTGCAAATTCCTAGATAAGACAGGCTAAAATTCCCGATTGACAGAACCCAGAAATTGCTTTAAATATTTATATGACATTGCCCTCTAGAGGAAACTGAGAAAAATCTGTTTTAGTAGAACTCTTCCACAGATGAAAACATGAAATGTTGTTTTCAGCAGAACAATTAGTGTTTGTTAGAAACCATTTTCAGTGAGAACATCACACACTGTTTTGGCTCCATTTGTCATCCACGAGTTTTCAAGACAGAATTCACCAACCTCTAGCCTAGGGCTCTGTATTCAGATAGATGGTACCACAAAGTTTACTGGTTACCACATGTCTGTGCTTTTCTCTTTGCTACCAGAATAAAAATAGCCCAGGCTATGAAAAATTGGCAAGCACTTAGTAATTCTTTAGTTATGATGGCAAAAAGAGACACTGGTCAAAGTGTAGGATGACGGGAAGGAAAACTTCCCTGACTTTAGTTTCATCGAATTGTTACCCTGCTAGCCTAAACCTATTCCAGTGATCAAGTAATGGCACAGGAAACACAAGTCAAAGTTATATTACGATATTAATCAATAATTTATTTTGCCAGTTGGTGGGGGCTTTTTTGGTTTTTTTTTTTTAAGATCATCTGGTTATCTATAGTACCTACTATGGAGAAGGGTTAAAACCAAACCTTGTCACCTTTTTAAACAATAGAAATGAGTCTTAGGCATCAGCTGAAACAGTAATCTCTTTCAGTCACGTTTCAACAATTCTATTTTATTTTGAGAAAGACTGAATTGGTTTTCCATTTACCTCTAGTTTCTCACATTCTTGTAAGAGACGCTTCAGTTGGATGGGATTCCTGAGTCTTGGATGCTCTGGGGTAAGGTTTGCTGCTAACAATCATCATTGGCCTTACTCTTGTCCTGTTTTGGAAGCTATTAAGTATTCTTGAACTGCCCCAAATCTTGTGGCAGTGCCCACCAACTTATCTTTTTCCAGTTACTTATCTGTTAAATATGTTTTCCATTGGAGGCTCAGGTGATCTTGCTGAACATCATACATTTTACCCAGAGAAAGAAGCAAGTACAGTGAGCAATACTGCAGAGTCTGTGTTTGATATGTATGGCCTTCCCCTCTTAGCCCACATCTGATAAAAAGGAGACAGAAAAATAAGTTTCAAGGAGGATGTGATACTGCTTAGAGCTGGAGGCAAATGTCACATCAGCTAAAAAAAGCAATGAGTTTTCCATGTAAAAAAAAAATCCCATCCCAAAAGCCATCCACTGCAACAGTTGTCTCTGTGATTGTGTACCTGTCTCTTTGCTGATCTCACCTATGGTTTTTTGTATTTATCCTCTTACTTATGTCCATAGATGTCAGGTTCATGCTGACAAACTATCTCTCTGAGGCTGATGTTGAGCCTCTGACCATGGAACTATCTCCTGTTCACCATTTTTCAACCCTCCCTGCTCCTGTCCAGTCCAGGCCAAATTCCCAGTGACAGGGGATAAGTGGGTTTTAAGCTGACATCACTGTTAAAGCTTTTAGCTCTGGAGGGTCACAGTTCAGTTCTAGTCCATCTTCCAGGACAGCAACCATCACACCCAGAGTGTGGCCAAGAAGGTATGATCATGGCCTGCTTGCAGAGCAGCCCCAAAATACATCTCAGAATGAGAATGTTGCTCCATTAGCCCAGTGCTGTAAGAAAAAAATATTTGAATGAGGACTGGAGAAGCTGTGCCTTTCCAGGGCTCATGGCACATCTGCCAGTACAGGTGGAAAGGGATAACCTCCCAGAATTCTCACTGCCACTCAGTAACCTGGCTACAGTCACCTCCTCTTGCAGCAGCTCAGAGTTTCTGTCTCAAGAAAATCAGTCTTTAGCCCACAGCCTGCTTTGTGCAGGCTCCCAGAATATGAAGAGAAAGTCACATTTACAGTTTAGAAGATGCTGTGAATGAGTGCACATGGCAAACTGGGGGCACAAGCATTATAGAAAGAGTAGGAATAATGGGCATGGAATGTTCCTTGCTTGTGTCTTTGAACATCTGTATTTTTAATTATTGATGGCTAAAACACTGTTCTGTGCTAGCAAGCATACTGCTGGAGAGGCTGTGAAAAGAACTGATGCTGTGGCTGAAGGCCTCACCTGTTTCTTGGCTGAGTGGTGGAAAAAAGCGACTCTTATTTTGCACATTCCAGCAGTTTGCCAATTAGCTAAGTTCTGCTGCACCCTGACTGTACTTCCAGATGACCTGAGAGCATGGGATGCTTGCTGTGTGTCAGGCTGAAAATCCCACTCAGGATGTAAAAGGGATCCTGCTGGTACTTTGGTATCAGGGTAAATGACAAGGCACAAGGCTGACTCACCAAAACAAGTTGTTCCCACAGTGGATGAGCAGGGAGGGCAGAGCAGGGAGGGCAAAGCTCCCTCCCCGAACACTAGGCTTATTCTCTTGTAATTACAGTGTGGTCAGAACAGCACGGAGAGGTACAGCCATACATTGGGCAGCAAGATACAGATTTCTAATCAGAACTTTCACAGCTCATTACGACAAAAACAAAGCACAGAAAAACCCCTATTTATAACCCCTGAAGTTTTTAAACCTCCTAAGGCAACACCATCAACCTCTGTCCAAGTTTTTTCAAGCCTGACGCAATGCCTCTGAAAAACAAGCATGCAGGGGCAGGTCTGGGAGCACTTTTGGCAGATGACTCTGAGGATGTTGCCTAGTTATTCATGTATGCTCCTAGAGAATCACGATTTCTAGAGAGAGGCCAGCTCTGTTGTTTGGTGCTGACACTATGTAGAAGGCAATGACAGGCGTATTGATCATTAACTTCTTGGGCAAACAGGCAAACACATGGAGGATGTGAGCTATTTAAATCAGTGGAAGTCTTTCTATCATTTTTATGGGGTTTAGATAAAACTCATCTGAGCAAGAAGATAAGTAAGATGCAAATTTGAGGTAGATGAGGGGTTCAGAAAGTCTGTTGAGGATGTTGCTAATGGCCATTGCTACAAGGGAATGAGCAGTGCCTCCACAGAGGCCTGGCATGGGGACATTGAGAGGGACAGCAAGAAGTGGAGGGTGAGGAGGGGAAACCAAGTGAACACACGCTCAGATTAGTAAAGCAAAGAGGACAAACCAGCTAAATGATCTCTGCTGAGTCTGGGGATTAGTGATCTTCTGTTTAAGACTTCAGCTCTTAAGAGAGGATTTGGAATAAAGCTCATTTCTTCAGAGCAATTTATTTCTCAACACGTGTGGCTAAGTCTGCTCATACCTTCCAGGAAACATAAAAGAAGGGAAGAAAAACATCTCTGTCTTAGTTTCTTAGTCCTGCTCTATTTTAAGGGAGGGAAGAGGGAGGAATTTATATCCACTATGAAGTAGGAGATTTATATCCACTATCAGTGAAAAATACAGCAGCCACGCTTCAGAGGGGACTGCATGCTCCAGACTTCAGGAGCACAGTGAGACTTAGGCTGTGCCTTGCAAATGTTAGACATCCATAGGCTTTCTCTCATTTTGCAGAGGTTCAGTACACATTTAATGTATTCCAGTTCACAGCAGCTCAACTGGGTGAGGGAACACTCAGCCAAAATCCCTATGTTCTGCTTGTTTTCCATCCTCAGGACTTGTGCACCAGACAGCTTGGAGGGCATGTCAGCACCAGCTTCTCATCCTTGCCCACGATAACAAGCCCCAGGTCACAACCTCTGTGCCCTGATCCATCACTTAGCAGCATGAAGGTCGGTAATATGATATAAAAAAGGAAACTAATTCAATTCCACAACAGATTGGGGATATTTTTTAGGTCAGTTATGAGAACTCTGTTCCCTGACACTGCATTTGGAGGCTGCAGTCTCCAGGACCACTGTATTTGTTTTTTGCTGTGTAGTCAGTCCTGTTAATATTTTAACAAGGAGCTCCCATAGAAATGTTTGCCCCTTGGCCAAGGGCAAAGGGACAGGATAAATTTCCATTATTTTTCCTATTAAAACAAAAATATTTTCTTGTGGACATAACCAAGAGAAGGCTCTGCTAACACCAGGCAAAGCAGCACTTTGTGCTGGCAGTACTTTTCCTTTAGGAAGGAGGTGAGGAAACACAGTAAAACAGAGCAATTGATCCATGCAACCTGACATGCCCAGGAGGTGGGGGTGGTGTGAGACGAAGCTTTCTGTGATGACCAGTGATGGTTTTCTTGGGGTGATTTGTCTGTTATAAAAAGGATGTATAAAGGAGATTGCACTGCCAGGAAGATAAATCCCCCAAAACTGCAATTAAACACAATCCCATCATAGGCAGAGAGACCTCAACCACCCTACTAAGGAATGGATTTGACACCTAAAACATGGCCTGAGGGCTGCAGCTGATGTGCTGAGGGACAGAAGCCCTTGATCCTGGTTCCCACAGTATCCCATGCACACACATCAGTAGGGGCACATGGATGCATTTTGAACAAACTGGCAAGTAGCACAGCGCAACAAAATATTGCAGATGCTCCAGAGACAACTGCAGCTGCCAGACAGGGACAAAGTAGTCAAGGCAAGGACTGCTAGCCTCCTGAGGCAGAGACAGTGCCTCAACACAGCATAGCAGGAAGCAGTTCCCCACGGAAAATGCAAAACTGGAGCACTTGAATATCAAAGAGTGACCACATTTCAAGGGGAAGGAGGTTTCTCCCAGCAAGAAAATATTTCTATTGCGGTAGCAAAGCAGTTTATTTTAAAAAAATAATTCCATTCAAACTTCTGAGGAAGAGGCATCTCAATAAAAAAGTGCCGTGAAAGGTGTGCTCTTCAGAAAAAACAGTTTTCAAATCACAATCAGATTTTTGAGCAGCTCGTAGACACAGCAAAGATTTCACTGCTCCCAGCCCATGCACAGCTCTGCAAGTGCAGGTCACCTCCCTACCTGCAGGGCTCACAACAAGGGAACAAAGAAGATTGCCCTCTTGAAGACCCCTGTTCAGGGCAGAATCTGTCCCTAATTACAGCCAGGAACTGCATGATTTGTTTCCAGCACCAGCAAGGACTCTTTATTTTTTTCACAAAGAACATCAAGATTTCACCCAGCAGAGCCCAGGACTGTTAATGACTGCCACAGCAGGCAGCACAATGTGCTATGCACATTTTGATACCTGTAATTTTGATGGCCATTTTGAATTGTCCTCTGTAATCAGCTGCTAGCACTTACAGAGAGGCAGGACTGTGCTTAGAATGTCCATATATCACACACCTACTAATGGCATTGACCTGTGAGGAGGAGCAGGACTTTACCTTCGTAATTCCAGCTATCCTGGAGGCATGAACATAAGATGTGCAGTAGCAGCAAGCATTTGGGAAAGACCTTGGCTCTACTGAAAACCATCAGCTTCAGGTAAAGTAAAAGCTTTGCCTTCAGTAGTGGCTCTTGAAGCTCCCTCTTCATTGCAGACCTGATTCCTGAAGGTCTTTCTCAGCATCTTTGAAAGTAAACTGATTTCCCTGAAATTTGACATGCCATATCTATTCTGAGGAGGAGTCTTAGCAATTCCCCCCAGGACACTGACTGAAAAGGAGAGACTAAGAAAGCACTGTGCAAAGGTATGGCTGTCAAAACATTTCTCTCTTCATTTTTTTAGAAGCAACTCCAGTTTGTGGGTTAAAAATAAGCCAGCCACTTCTCTGTGTATTCCCACATATGGCAATGTTTGGTAATATTTGGCAATGAGAAAGATGATATTATGAAGGAGTGGTTGGGTTTTCTCAATGACAAAATTATAATAATATCTCATGTTTCTACCACACTGTCATCACTGGTAATGTACCTTACTCTGCTTTTTTCAAGAATGAATTTGGAAATCTACTTAGCACTGATTTTAAAGATTAAATGTATATGGTAGCTGTGTCCAAGCACTGCAGTTATGCTTGATGAAATTCATAATCATATATGTCAAACTGAATTATATTCATGACTTTTTTTTTTTTTTTTTTGCAATGCTCCCAGGACTTGTCAATGAAGGCCCATTCAGTTATGTTCAAGAAATGAAGGATTCATCTGTCATCTGCAGAAATACTAACAGCATCCCTCCAGTAAGTGAGTAATAGCCCAAAATGAGTAGAGTAGATCCAAAATACATAGGAAGTTGTTGTCTGGGGGAACATAACCCATGTATTTTGGAGATACAGTTGTGTAGACAGAAGATAAATAAATAGGCAGAGTTTTGACTAACCTTTGTTCAGCATTGCAATACAGCTCATTTCCCAGCAATTGTGTTTGATAGACACACACAATTTGCTAACTCTAAAGAGAGCAATAATTTTCCCTCAATCACTAACATCACCAAAAGTGACACCAACTACATTATTTCTCTCTAATGTAATAATACCCTGTTAAGCAAAGAGCTTTGATGATTTTATTACTGCATAATGTTTCTCTAAATGAAAAGAAAGAAAAAAAATAAAAGAAACAAGTTCGGCAATAATCACCCAGTCTCTGCTGTTTACATGGAAATCAGGTGGAATTTAAATAAAAAACTTTTCTTTAAAGAAGTCAAGCAGCTTTCCTAGCAAGGAGAGACAGATGAGTGGTACTCACAGCTGGCTCCTCCAGTAAGTTTTGTCCTCTCTTTCCCATGTCTGACCCCATCACCACTCTGAGACATGAGGACCTGTAGGCACGCCAGGCAGGTGCCAAAACAGCCCCGTCTGTCCAGGGCTGCCCAATCTGTTCCAGCTCCAGTCATCTGCCCCTGCATCCTCTAGAGGCTGACCACATCCCTAGGACAGTCAGCAGAAGGGACTGTGTGCCCTCACCCCTTCTCTCTTGTTTTCTGGTGTATTAGTTTAGCGCCTTATAACAGGGAGGGTTTGGATGGCAGGTTGGAACTAGAGCTCAGGTTAGATGAAGCCCAGGGTATGTGAGAACACTTCTGCAAACCCTCCTGCAGAGGTGGGAAATGGCAGAGCTGTGAGACCTCCACGCCACACCTTCCACTGTTACGGGAGTAAGTCAGAAGATTCCCTATAGCATCAGTGTGAAAAAGTCCACCAGGCAAGATGGGGCTGCCCTGGAACACTTGGCAGGTGTGGAATAAACACATAAGCAGTGATTTTGCTTGCCTGATCCAGCCTGGTGCTGCAGGAGCTAAGGCAGTATTTTACTTTCACTGACCATGTGCAGGCTCCACTAAGTAAATCACACCACAAGTCAGAGCACTCACAGCCCCTTGTATCAACCTGGAAGTGTTTCTCACTCAGCCAGAGAATAATTAGGCAGTCAGAAATTGAGTCAGAACTACTATTTAATGTGCTGTCCTGCCCCAACAACACCTTGAAAAACCACGGGGGAAAGGGCTCTGCTACTTCCACCATAGCAGCAATATGGAATTACTCTAGGAAAGCCTCTTCTTGGAAGCAGTCTTCCCAGAAGGCAAGTTGATATTGCCTTTCAGCCTATTATAAAGCTAGACAGAATTATGTCCCTTCTGAGCACCCCAATGAAGAAAACTGCCGAAAGACTCTCAAAGCATCCTCAAGCACTCCAGGTGAACAATATGGGAACATGGAGTTGGAGCTGCCAGCCAGCTTCCTGATAGGCAAGAGCCAGCTCTCCAAACTGGAAGCATCCTCAAGGTCCCAAACTGTCATCCATCAACATCACTCTTGTCAAATGGCAGTCAACAGTAAGTTAGGTGAGGATGCTTTGGATGCTGAAAATAAAACAGGTTTTGACTAAGAAATGTCCTAAATTTTGGCCTAAATTGCATGTATAATATTCTAAAACATGATTTTAAGAACAACACTGGCCTCAGACTACCAAAACTCTGCATTCTGGTCAAAAAAAGAAAGGAAAATGGCGCATTTGGTTCCCTAGCGGCAGTCACAATTTGCTGGTTTCATAACAGAGCTTACCAAAAGGAACAAGCCCTAAATTAAGCCTTCAGGAACAGCCCAAAAAGTACAGATATCCAAATATTTTTGTCTTCATTGGCTATTACCTCTCCATTTACTTTATTAATAAGATGATATTATTGCTGCCCACTGCAAGCAATTCCCTTGTATTTAGAAACAGTGACATCTGACAAAGGGGAAACAGCAAACTAACTGCCTTTTGCCATAAACACTATCACATTCAGAGGTGCCACTGATTGATACTGCCACAGTACCAATATTTATACACTCATTGAATCACAAGCTAGGAATTACAGAGGGTTGTTTTCATACCTGTAAAACCACATAAGGTTTAGCTCCCCAGCACCCATACTGCTTTTATTCTGTCATGTGTCAGAATTGAGAGTGATGGTCAGCCCAGACTTCTGCCACATTCACTGCCTGTTGGGATCACTTCACTAGGATGTGGTTTCTAAAAGTATCCATCCCCAAAATAAATTCCCTTTTGGCAAGAGGGGAAGAATTTCATGCTCTCAGGTACATTGTAACCTCAGGTATGAATGAACGTTTGCATCCTCATTTACAGCAGAGAAAGGTTTTTGCCTTTGCAAGGGGTAATGTGAGAAAGTCTACCAACCCATAAAGAGCAAAATTGGGACAATAACTGATGTCACAGCATGGAATAGCTGATTAAAAAAAAAAAACAACACACCACAAGAATAATCTATATCATTGCAAGAATCTTAATTCTTGGTTTGAACTCTTAAAGATTTCAGGTTTTCTGGGTCAGGAGACATCAGAAGAGAGCAAATGCATGAAAATCAAAGAGAATTTATTAAAATGAAGTTGTTCCAAACTGGAAAACACAAAAATGTCTTAATTTGAGAAACTCTCAGACAACATTTAGCTGTCAAAAATGCTTCCCTCAACTGAAATAATTCAACAAAAATAAGAAGCAAAAAATGTCTTCCAGTGCTGCTGCATCTGTGTTCATTTTTACTTAAGGAAACAGTTTTATATAAACCCAGGAAGGCTCCTGTTTTAGTGGATCCCCTCTGGTGATTATGACGTATAATTTTTTGACCCAGTGACCCCTGAAAATTTTCCAGCATGTGAGTAGCACATGTAGGCTAATTATCAATTTGCTTTTGTTACTTATTTTCCACAAGACCTTAAGAACCAAGGCAGGGCTCTCTCAGGGGCTGAAAAGCAAAGGTCAAAACCTCTGCTCCTGGACTTCCATCAATATCACCTGTGACTTGCACCATGTGGCACCAGAGGCAGCCGCTGCTGGCAGCTCTTCCACCCTTACCTGGCTCCGGTGACATCCACACCGACCATCAGCTGTCCATTCAGAGAAAGGATCTCGTCTTTCAGGCGCACTCTCCCGCACTTCCCGGCCGGGCTGTTCTTCTTCAAGTCTGTCACCCAGATGCACCCGACGTCAAGCACAGGCCCCTTATGCGCCTTCCTCTTCTTTCCGCCCCGACGCTTCTCCCCATAGTCCCCCAGAGCAGGGATATTCCCAAAGCTCAAGCCCAGGACTTCATTTTTCCGCATCTCTTGGGCCAGGTACATGGTGCAGATCTCCGTATCAGAAGCCCCACAACTGCCTGGCTGCAGGTTGCTCTCATCCACGGAGAAGTTGAGCTGGATGTACTCGCTCAGCTTCTGGACGGCCGAGCGGCAGAGCTGCTGCTCGGCTCCCTCGTCCCCCTCCCGCCGGCTGTTCTGCAGCCACTGGCACAGGAGGGGGAGGAAGACCCCCGCGTTGTCCTGTGTGATGGGCATCGCTGTCCCTGGGCATCCCCTCACGGCCTCAGCCCTGGCCCCAATCGGCTCCCTGGTTGTCCACTGTGGCCCCCCGCAGCCCCTGGGGACATGCTGAAGTGGGGCTGCAGGTCCAAAGCAAGCTCCATCTAGCCCCACGGAGATTTTTTGGGGGTTTCCAGCTGATCAAGAACACAGTCAAGGAGGGATGTTTGGTGTCGAGGCGCTACAGCCAGCGCTACGAACAGGCTGGTGGGTCCAGTTTGCGAGTGTCTCTGGCCCTCCAGGTCTGCCTGGCGACGGTGTCCCCGCTCCGTCGGCAACAAAGCGTCCTTCCCACCACGATCGCCACAGCGTCTCGTCCTGCAAGGGCAAAACAGCGTGGTTAGAAGTGCCAGAACGGCTGCGGGCGCCCGGCGGCCCCGGCCCGGCGGCCCAAGGCCGGCTCGCACGGCCCGGCCGCTCTCCTTCTGCGATTTACCACTTGAGGGCACCAGCTGCTCTCCTCAGCAAGGGAATTAAAGGTCACCGTCAGCCCCTGACCTCCGCGGTGAGACGCGGATTGCACAGCCCAGGGGATGCTCCTGCCGCAGCTCCAGGGCTCTCACCGAAGCGGAGGAGACATTCCTGCCAAACCCGCCCCAAGGGCCGCTGGAGGGGCACCGACCTCACCGGCGACTCAAGCTGACAGCTCTGCCGTCCGTGCCAGTGATTTTGGGCTGGGATAGGCTTAACCGGGCTCCTCCTGGACTTAGCTCCCACCAGGCTGCACGAGGGATGGGCAGCAGCAAACACGAAGGGTGAAGACACCAGTGGGGTCCCTCCCTTCGTGGCAGCAGTGGGTCACAGCCACCCTGTGGGTAAGGCATCTAAGGGAAGTGACTATCCAGTTACCTGGGAAAAGAGTAGGGCACGGGGATTCCCCAATTTCCTGCAGTTTGGAGAGGGAGGCACACAGGCAACCAGGAGGTGGTGGGAGCTGGGGGTTAACAGGCAACAGGGCAAAATAGGGGGGTTTTTGCCAGGATCATTAGTATCTATGAAACAAGAAAAAACTCTGATACGAGTCAAGTCTGGTTGAACAGACTCTTTCAGGGCTTTATTTTCTAGTGGTGGATGCTGCTCAGTGAGCTGTACACCAAGAAAGCCGAGGAAAGCAGCAGCTTCAAGCTTGCAGTCTGCAGGTCTGCTCTAGCAGATGTGTATGAAAGGCTTGTGTTAAGTAGAAAAGCTATAGAAAGAACTTTCAACCCCAAAAGAATGAGTATAGAGGGAGGCTTTTGCAAAATGCTGCTGCCCAGAAGCTGTATCCAAAGTTCTGCCACCTCCTTGGTTGTGGGGCACTGCCTATATGGACAGGAGTGACCCTAAGAAAGCTCAGGCAGGGACAACAACAGATCAGAGCCACATGTGATGCACGTACAGGAGGACACCAGCATCTTCACCAAGAGGGTGATGTTACACAAACAGCTCAACTGGGATAGACATCAGCTTAGGAAAGGAGGAACTCACCCCTGCTTAGTGAGAGGGACTTCCGAGTTAGGCCTAGGGAAGGAAGAAGAGGGAAGAAAAGGGAAAGCATAAAGACAGAAACTGCCCAGGCAAGAGGTTATTATCACAAAACAAGAAGTGATAATGCAGACACAGACTGACCAGGAGATAAGGTTAAATCCTCTTAACATTTTAGATACCTAATGCAATAGTGGTGAATATGTGAGGTTTTTTAACACAAGTCTTATTTAAGGTCTCATATTTAAGACAAAAGCAATGATTTAATTGACATAACGAGATCTTGCTGTAGTAAGATCTAGATCTTATATTGATATAAAAATGCATAGCTTATATGTGGACCAACAAAGCAAAAGTAGAGGCAGAATCTCTTGGCATACTGAGGATGATATGTATATTTGCTCTGAGGTCCAGAACACAGGGGAAGGAAGAACTGCTAAGTTATCTGGTTAATAATAAAGGCAGAAAGCACAAAACAAAACTAACACAGGGGAGGGCACAACAAACCTTAAACCAAGAACCTGATAACAGCTGATTCAATGGTAATGAGAAAGTAGGGTCATGAGATATCTGCTAGGAAAGGAGAGCACTAGGAGACAGAAAGTCTTGGTGCCTTCAGAGCAACATTCTCGCATATTGGATGCGGTCAAGTAATCAGCAGGGAAGTGCCTCCAGAGAGAGATGTGTTGTGGGTAAGAAGGTGGAAAGAAACTCATGTAAGAATGCCTGTAAAATCAAGGGATTCGGAACAGCAAAACAGAAGCCTAGCTTCATTAAAATAAAAAAAAAAAAAAAAAAAAAAAAAAAAAAAAAAAAAAAACCCAACAACAACAACAAACCGGTAGGAGAGAACTCATGGAGAAGGGTTTAAAGGAAAAAGAAATCAAGGTGAGCTGTAGTTTCTCGAAGAAACAATATTTCCTGCTTAAAAGGCACAGGCACAATAGCATCTCAATGAAGAAGGATCAGAAGACTTGCAGCATCACAAGCTTTTCATTTTCCTCAAAGACAAGAAGAAAGAACACTAAAAGGTTACTGAGCACAAGTTAAAAAAAAATAGTGTGAAGACATAGGCAGAAATAATAGAAACATCAGGGCATAAAAATGAAATGAAACTTGCAGAAGATAAAAAAAGTTACTCTTTATATGCATATTAATACCAGAAGGCAATCCAGAAGAATATTGCTCAGAGAGAAAGTTATTGAAAAATGACACCAAAAGAGGCAACACTGGTTTGAGTTTTGCTTTAGTCCTTGTTAAAATTACCAATTATGCACAGGGGATCAGTAGACAATGTGACAGAATATCACTACAGAAGCGTGCTATCCACTTCTCTGCCTGTTGCAGAGTAAGAGATCAGTCCAAGTCAGGTACTTCCAGTCCAGCAGAGTGGGACAAACCACCATTTAAATTTCCTACAAAACCAGCTAAAACCATCTCAGATGCCTCCCTGCTGGTCACTTGTGAGAACTCAAACAGGTAAGGGACCAGAATTAAGGACAACAGCAAATGCAGTGGCTGTCTTCAAGAGTAGAAAGAGAAGTAGCAGAAAAATGTGACATCAGTCAATCTAGCATCAATCATCCTAAAAACTCCAAATCAAACAGAGAAATAGTTTGCATGTATGTGAAAGAGAACAAAAATATAAGCAGCAGCAGACACAGGAGGGGCAAGAATAAAATAATGTGAAATCAAATTAATTTCTTTTCATAATGGAGAAGTTGTTGGATGTCATTTATCTGGTCTTTATTATAGCTTTTGTCACTGTCTCAAACAACTTTCTCATAAATATACTAGGGAAATATGATTAAATGAGGCTACTATAAATCCATACCCAGGGAGTAGTTATTAATGATGTTCTGTGAAAACAGAAGGACTCTGCAAGTGGAGCTCTGCTGGATCTATATAGTCTAATTCTGCTCAGCACATTCATTAGTGACCTGGACAATGAAAGCAGGTACACATATTAAATCTGCAGATTACACGAAGCTGGGCATGTCTGCAAACACACTGGAGAGCAAGATTAGCATCTAAAATATCTTGACAAAAATCAGAAAAACATACTCTAAAAATTAGGGTAAAGTTCAGCAAGGACAAATGCAGAGTACTACAAAAGGAGTATCTCAAAAAGGGTTGGCTATGTGGGAAATCTTTGACAAGAACCCAGCATTTTCACACACTCACAGAATGGATTAAGTTAGGAAGGAATGTGGTCCCAACCCCCCATGCTGTGGGTAGGGACACCTTCCACCAAACCAGAGCCCCATCCAGCTTGGCTTTGAACATTTTCCAGGGTTTATAGG
Source organism: Nicator chloris (assembly GCA_013400495.1). Classification (NCBI taxonomy): domain Eukaryota; kingdom Metazoa; phylum Chordata; class Aves; order Passeriformes; family Pycnonotidae; genus Nicator; species Nicator chloris. The sequence goes on along the minus strand of WAAE01005349.1, from coordinate 82,958 downwards.
GAATCATTCCTGTCAATCGCCTGCTGTTGTAGAAAAAAAGCATGATTGTCCCAGGATGTGTCAGCAGGGACAAAGCCAGCAAGGCATAGGAAGTATTTCTGTAGCCTCACACAGGGCTGGGAAGGTCTCAGCAACAAAACTGCCCCATTGGAGCAGAGCTCTGATGTGACTTGCCAGTCTTGAAATTGTGACTTACTAGGAAATACTAAAAAATCAGGGTCTGCTAAAAAGGAGAAGGTATGGCAGGTAGGGTGTAAGAGCACAAGTGAAAGGTCCTCATGTTCTTTAAAATGTCCCACAGTGACCATGAGGAGAAAAGCAGTCTGTTCTCCTTGTCCATGATGGAGTAACGTATGTGGATCACATCCAGGTAGATTTAGGGTAGTGGTTAGGTAACACCAGAAGGATGAAGAATATCGAGGCACTGGGGAGCACCATCTCGAGGGCTGGAGTCTCCATCACTCATGGTCTCTGCAGAAGGTCAGACATCTGCCATGAACAATGACTAAAGCAAATGCCTCTTGGGTTGTGGGAGACAGTAGATCTCACCATTTCAATCCCTCTTACTTTTACTTCCTTCAACATAATTTTCTGTCTAGTGAGAGTACAGTAAGAGGGCATTTAATGGATAACATCCTGTGAGTTATGACAATGACACCCTTGTGACAATGACACCCTTTGATTTAACAGCAAACTTTGGTACAGCTCTCAGTGACCATACAGGATTCAGAACCATTCAAGCTCTAGAGAAGATTGGACCAGGTCATTCTTTGAGGCCCTTTTTGCCTAATATTTTAAGGATTTTTACTCTCAGCTGTTTATCAGTTTTGACATTGGCTAGTTGTGGTTATGGATAGATCCCCGCCACCAGTTGCTGCGAAATGCAGGTTTTCAGGTAGCATTGGGTAGACACATTACAGACTGTCTTTTGCTACCTATCCCCAGATCAAAAGCACTGCCAGGGTCTCTAGCCTGGAGATTTTGGGGCTCCTTGAAAAAAGCTCAGAGTTTTAGCTCAAGTCTCCAAATCTCCTCTGCATTGGCAAAGGGCACTGAGGTTGACTTCAGCTTCAATCCTGCAGTTAGCCAGCTGGAGCGTTGAAAAGCATCTGCATTCCATGCAAAACTCATCCATCATTCATTTAGCAACATTGCTGGAGGGCTCTCCCCCTCCATGCACACACATCCCTCCAGAGATAGAGGATGACAGCCCCCTCCACGCCGCCGGAGGCAGGCAGCCTTCAAAACCCCATTCCTTCTCCCCACAGGAAAAGCTGCAGGCGTCGATACGCTGCGGGTTGCCTGTCTACGCCCCTGAGCTCACTGCAGAGCCATGGCAGACACTTAAATTAATCATGTAGATAATTATACAGTACTTTCAAGGGATTTGATATTCTCAAACAAAACCTTCTGGTTTTGGAAAAATTACTCCAGACAAGCATAAATAGGAAGGACTCCTTCCAGATGTAACAGACAGCATAGCACTGAGCTGAACACCCCTGAGCTGGTGAGAAGAGTGGCTCAGGTGTCCATTGCCAATGCAAGCAAAAAAATAGAAAGGTGGTAAGCTGTTCATCAAGGGAAAAAATAGACTTACCTGATAAAAATGGAAACCTCAATGCTAAGAAGAAATTTATTTTTACTCTTGGCTTCCACAAAATAGACTCAAGACCCTTATGAGAAAATTTCACGGAGTCACCAGCACCTTGCTTACTTTCTGTAGGTGGCAGATCTGCCAGACCACCCCACCTGCCTCGCACCAAGTACAGATCTATGTACAAAGTACTCTGATTTTATGCCCATCCTGGAATTGCCTAGACTTGTCTGGAGTAAAACCAGCCAGCCCTAGGAATGGGCTGCCCCCTGGGCCCAGAGTCCCCTGTCCTGCAAAAAGGAATCCCTGTTCCTGGGGACAACTTTCCACCAAAGAGATTTTGTCCTGGTTGCTCTGAAACCCTCTGAGGTTACTGATTCACACTGTCTGGTAATTAAATCTCCCATCTTACCTAGATCTCAGTAGTGTGGTCTGTTGAGATTTTTCATTAGCAGTTTCAAGGATAAACTGAACAAAGATTTTGCAGATAGGATGTTTGCAAGCACAGAACATCTCAACTGGGAAAGTACTGGGGTGGGAAATGTCAATTAATATACTGAGTGCAGTATGGAAACAATATTAGTCCTGTTCAAATAGAAGGGTCATGATGGTGCAAAGACAGCATGACCACTTAGTTTGAGGACGACCCACAAAGGGGATCAGCTTTTCATGGGATTTCATCTTAAAAACACTCTCACCATGCTAAGTACTGATTTTAGGGCTCAGGCTCACACCCCACTGCTCTGGTAGCCCGTGCACTGAACCCAGAGCCAACCCACAGCACAAGACAGATGCCCTCCTTTACAAGAAGAGAAGCTTTTGGGCCAGATGTTCTGAGAGGATCAAAAAGATGCTGCAAGAACCTTGATAGAAGCATGAGCCCCTCTCACCCAGCAGTGCCAACAGCCAAATCCCATCCTTTCCATCCAGCCACAAAATAACCAGCCACTTTGCATGGCTGCAGCCTGGGTGCATGCCTCTTCCCAAAGGTGTGCCACCAGCACCTGGTAAGCAGAGCTGCCTGGTCCCCTTCCTTGTGCCACCAGCCACAAAGGTCCTCCAAGACATCATCAAGTCCAGACCCCAGCTATCATAGCAAGTTTTTCATGCCCTAATCAATAAAACTCATCGAATTTCAAACAGAAGTAAAGAACACTTACATCACTGATATTTTGCTGGAAAGCTGACCCAACACTTTGCATAGTTGGAAATGGTCTGTATTCTGGCTTAAATGTATTCATAATCAGTTTATACCAAGACATGCAGCTTCTACTGTTCTCTGCTCTTCTTAGTGTTTATCAGCTCTTCTCACCTTCATCCCTGGAGTATTTCCAGCCAGAAAAATCAGCTTTTACCTTGTTCCACCCAGCACGCCCACATAAGATGTGTTCTCAAGGGCTGAAGTACCACCCATGTAAATAAACCGGCTATCTTCTTCTCCATTCCTCAGTGAAAGATTTTAGTTATGGCTCAGGAGCACACTTTCTTCCCTCATCTCCAACCTTTTAGTTCAAAATACCAAGTTAAACATATGTGATGTAGGTGAAGAGAGGCTGCTTCTTTGAGGCTTTCTTAAGGCAGCAAGAAAGGTGTCTTGAATTATTGCTTATGGAAAAATAAGAATATTTTCTTTAAATAAGTTGAGGCTGGAACTGTCAAAAAGCATATGTGTATATTCAGTGCATAAACAATAAGCTTTTTTCTTTTCTGACAAATTGAGCTTTTTCTTCCCATGTTGTCCTCAAAGGAATGATGTAAAGACCTCCAATAATCACTTTCTTGTAGGGGGAAACAGAAATGTAGTGGGTCATTAAAATGTCCCATTAGCAATTTTTAAAAGGTGATTTGTGCAAATGGCCTAGACCCAATCCTCCAGGATAACCCCTTTGGCATTTCCAGCCTGGCCTAAACTTCCAGAAAAACATACATACAGTTATTCCAAAAATTGTTTTCATCCCCTGAGTGAGATCACTTTATAATTGCTTTAAAGGTTATGTTTGACATGTACCGTAAATCTTTTTATATATAGATTCTTGTCTATGTACTTGTTTTCCTAAAGTCATCTGGGAATTTCAGCACCAGAGAAATAAATCCACCACCAGCAAAAGACATTAATTTAGTAATTTCTATTCAAGTGTAGCTTCTACTTATTAGTTAGAAACTAATAGCAAAAAAAGTAACAATAGGAAAAAAACCACCTCAGAACTGAATCGAGGTTTTTCACTAAAAGACACTGTTGTTGAAAGATGGTTTTGCTGTAATGAATGGTCTGAGGTCTGAAATCCTTCAGGACAGCAGCAAATCTGTTTTATTCTGGATTACCCAGTGGTACAAATCAGATCCAGGCACATGGTTATGTTTCTGCTGAATTAGCCAGAGTGCACATTTACAGGTCAGCTTTGTGCCAGCCATAGGAAGACTTCTGATATTTGACCTGGCAATAAAAATTTAAATCTTACACTGGGAGGCTTTGAGAGATTCTGAACAAATTTGAATTGACAGGAAGTTTTATAGCAGTCAGCATTTTATATTTCATGGCCTCAATGCTTTTAGTACAGCTGTAGGAGCCCTAAAGCTGGATTTTCTGCACAGTCAAACCACAGCCTCAGGTTTGATCTCCGCACAAGTAACCAAAAGGAATATAGGAATATTAAAACTGGGATTTTTGTTCTTTACATCCGCTGAATCCTCATCTGAGCTTGTTGCCATGGGCACCATTTCTGTCCAAAGGAGAAGAACAGGCACTCTTAGAAAGAAATAGTTATCTGGCCTCTAGTAGGTCTTTATTTTCAGACTAGATGCATGACATCTTTCAAGTGCACTTTCTGCTCCATTGCCAAAAAAATGTGTGGCCAAGTAAAATAGAGGTATCTGAATACGATCTGGTGAAACCTGCTTTACACCAGCTAACCAGGCAAATTGGTCACAGAAAAAATCTAATATAGCACAACTAAATAAAGGCAGTGGTAAAACTGTATCAATTCTTGCAGACAAGTTCCCTGCAATGCTTTCTTAACTGCTTTGATTTTCAAGTATTTATGTCCACTATATTAAAGATCAAAAGACCTGTGCAAACATCTAAACTTACTAAATCAAACCTAGTAATTGCCAGGACGTTTACAGTAATCAGCCCAAGCAGAACAAAGAACAGTTCACCAAGAGGACACTGAAACAGCCAAGCACGGAAATACAAAATTCTTGTAGGAAACATTACACTCTAAAGGGGGCACAACAGTTAGGTAAAAACCTAACCATATGCTTGGATTTGTTTTGAAAACCTTGCCACCAAATAGCTCTCTAAAGGAGTTATTTATTTCCAGGTGCTCTCACAGTATCCAAAACACTGACAATTAGTAAAATCTTTCCTTAAGGAAATGAGATTGTCGCCATTTTTATAAAGAGAGGAATGGAGCTACAAAAAAGTAGGCATGCCATACAGCCTCATCTGAAGCTTTCCTGTGGGGTCAGGGCCACAGGAAGGTTTTGTAAGGACCATACGTGTCCCCACTGCTAGGCACCACATGGAGCACCACGTCCTACCAGAGGATGGGAGGAGGGCAAGGCTCTCCTAATTCCTTGCTCCAGATCATCTGAGCACACTGCAAGACTGGATCACTCTCAGTGCAGGGACAGTGTGAAGTCTACAGCAGCTTCCAGCACCAGTATTGGTGTCAGCAGCACCGCTCAGGAGGAGCTGCCTCAGTTCTCACAAAACCAACCAGTGCCTCTTGGTAAAGCTGCTTATTCCTTCTAAAGCTCTGAAGCCATCCACTTCCTCCTTCCTCTTTATGCCCGTACAATACATGCAAGCTCATAAAAAGAGCCATATTTCCAAAACATATCGAGTGAAATTATACCAGAAATCAGGGGTCATGATATCCCAGAAAGTACTTCCCACTGGACCAGGAACATGGTAGGATTTTAATGATATTACAAAAAATAACATAAATAGGTGAAAGCTGAAAAACACATCCACTGTATGTCAGCAGTTAACAGTAAAGCTCTGAATGGTGGTGTTGAGTAAAGGCTCCAGCTCCCACTCCAGGTCACGCAGCACAAGTCCTTCCCTCACTGCAGTCCCTGCAGCCTTGCCTATGTTTAAAAGGCTGGCGTACTCTGAGGATAGCAAATATGATATATTTTGGGATGGTGAGCAATCATACAGGCAGCCCTATTCTGAAAGCAGGAAAACTAAAGCCATTTGAGGTGCAGATGGCAATAAAATGCTGAGCCAGGGCTGAGATGATGCAGCTTCACAGTTTTAGGTCTTTTGTGTATTAAATAATAGGTTGTTTGACCTGCTTGGTTTGGTAAGGAACACTCCCAAGTGCACTTTTCAACCTACCAAAACTGCTGTGTTGCTAGAGAAGATTCAGAGACAGACAGAGCACGCTTTTAAACTGGAGAGACAGCCGGGCTCAAACCACTGGGCTGCATTTTCCACCATCATTCAGATGAATTAAAAAGAGACAGCAGAGGAGGAAGCATCTGTCTGGCCATCCATTATTAATGAGAGGATCAAATCTAAAACTCTTTCTGATACTGATACAGAAGCGCTTTAGTATGATCAAATTATTCTCTTTCGTCCTCACCCTCTTTATACACAAACTGTCTCCAGCAGCCTCTTCTCCAAGTCCAGGTCAGATGGGAAAATGAAGAAGCTTTGCAATATCTAAGTGACTTTCTAAATCTTTCCAATATTCTTATTCTCAACATACTTTTGAGTATTGAAGGGAGATAGGCTTGCCTTTTTGCATTCATTTAAACCAGAATGAAACAACTTATTTCAGACAAGACTAAAAAATCACCTAATTCTCACATGATCTAATGTCCTAGACAGTATCAAAGCAAACTTCTTTAGCTGTCAGATCATTAAAACTACTTATCTACCTGGGAGCCCTTAAAGACTATTCAATTTGATAGCAGAACAAAAAAAAAGCTCGTTAAAGGAACCAAGTTATTGCAAGCTTGTTCAACGATGAAAGAACTGTATTTAAAGAGTTTCTTGAAGAATGGTACCCATCCAGTTCTGCAATTATTCAGCCTCCTGTGTAAACCAACAAGCGTAATCATCCTTTGGATCTCTTCCACTTGCTGAACAGTTCAGAGCTGATGCTGGGAAGCACCATTATGAATTTTCAGAGTACTCAGAATTCATTTCTGACATAATTTAGAGAAGTAAAAATCTAGAGTAACATAATGAGTCAGTGATGCTTTCCTGGATTTACTCTACAATTGTGTAACCACAGAGGAAATCTAATTTTAGTTATGCAGATTTCAAGAAACATCCCTTTTCCAAGTTTGAAAATAGCACAGCTCTATAGAGCTCTCTCTCTCTCTCTCTCTCTCACACACACACACACACACACACATTTTCACACAGAAAATTAGTCACAACTACAGGCATATAAGTAACAGAATTAGACTTCAAATTTTTATTTAGGCATCTAAATAGGTAAACCAGTTTTTAAAGGCCCTCGCTAATGTCACCGACTCCTGTATGACTTTGAAACAAGCCCCTATTTACCTATACCTTGATAGCCAAAACCCCAAATTTCTCAATTGCAAGACTTCCTGAGGGACTGGGCTTCCATGTAATGTTTTGAACACTCTGATAGAAATTTACTGTACACTCCAGTTCTTTCTGGAAACAACACTTACATTAAAATAGGGACAAAAGTAGATCTGTAATTATTTTTAAATGCTCCCACTCTTTTCAAGATCTTCCTGTGGGAAAGATCTGTGCAATAAGTATTCATAAAACAAGAAAATGTAAATAACATGTTAAATTTGGACTGCATTATCTTCAGGAGTCATGCATCTAGTATTACAAACAAACCACAAACATCTCATGTTCCAATACTGTGATTCTATATTCAACAAACAAATGTCCCCAACAAGCTATTTAAATTAAATGTTGATAGCCACCAAGAAAACAAACAGCTTACAACACTGCAAAATGAATACAGTTGGAAGGTGGGCTGATGGGATTTCACCATGTTACTGGAAAGGCTAAAATTATAGATAAATAAATAAATAAATAAACAAACAAATAAATAGTTTTCTATTTTCCCGTAAGCCTGAATTAAGACAAAATTATTGTTGTTGTTGTTGTTATTGTTATTATTATTACCAGATAACACCTATTTCCACATTATTGGAAATAATTAACAGCTTGCTGTGAGTGGTCCCAAGCAAGTGTGCCAAGTAGAGCTTAGGAAAGGACTTTCAAAGAAGATCCTTCCCATCTTGGCTTTGGCAGTGTCCTGGGGGGGACTTTATGAGGCTAAATTGTATCCCCATTCATCTGTTCACCCCAGAAATAAGTTCTGCACTTTCAGACTGGTTCTGAGAGCGAAGTGGGGAGAAGCAGCGCAGTTTGTTTTCAGAAACTGCCCTCGCTGCCCCCATCCCTGACAGCGACTGTGTCTGTCTGCAGCACGGACAGCGGGACACAGCTCCCCTGTGCTTTTGGTTAGCTGTCAGCTAGCTGAGGCAGAGAAGTGCTACACCCCATGACAAGTACCTTTTGAATTTGCCATCTCTTCAGAAGTGCATGAGGTTTTATTGTACAATATTATTAATTTTTTCCTGTTTGTGAGTACTTTGCTTATTAAATAAAGTTTTTTCCACTTTTCTCAAAGATTTTCCTCCCAAACTGGTTGGGGGAGGGGCAGCTTGAATTGCTTTCTAGAGGAGAGCACTTCAAAAGTTTCCTCCTAAAATTTACCCTAAACAGTGACAGGGAGATCTTGTAACACTCCTTACTTACTCATTGTCACCAATGTTCTCTTTCACTTCCCAGTCGGCTGGGAGGTGAAAAACCAAAGGACTTTCAGATAACAGTTTACACCTCTACCACCAATATCTTACCTGGAGGCAATACCTGGATTTCCCTTCAACACTGCATAGTTACCCTTCACTCCTTCTCCGTGAAGGGTTGGTGCAGGTGTGTGAAGCACGTTGACACATCAGCAGAGCTCAGCTTTCCTCCATATAGCCCTGACAGGCAAGAGCACACATGAAGCTGGCACTTTATCACCTCCTTAGGGAATGCATCTCCAAAACCAGGACATGGCTTCGACCACAGCCAACAGCAGGATTTCCACAGATGGAGGATCAGTCTCTGCAGTTTTAATTTAGTTCCCATTCCTGCTCTCAGATCAATGCAGAGGTTTTTGAGCACAAAGGGTTCATCTGTGACCTCTGAAGGACACAGACCACTGAACCATAACCATGTCATTGCTGCCTCTGTCCTCTTAACCTCCAGCTGAACTACAGCAGCCTCCCAAAGCATGCATGCCAGACTGAATTTTTCTTTCCCAAATTGAAGGTTAACTCTGCTGGTAAGAAACTCACTAGAAGCAATGAGCTGTCGCCTCTCAGAGAATAGATGCTGCGGATGCTGACCACAGCATCCATTTCTTTCACAGAACCATAGAATCATTTAGGTTGGAGAAGACCTCTGAGGTCACTGGCTCCAACTTCAGCACCTCAGTGTCTCTCCTGCACTGAGGGACTCAAAATTGAGCTGGATTTTAGGTGTGGCCTCACCAGTGCCCAGCACAGAGGAGCAGTCACTGCCCTGGTTCTGGGCCACACCATTGCTGACACATTCAGCATGTCCTTGGCCTTCTTGGCCACCTGGGCACACTCCAGCTCACGTTCAGCCACTCCAGCACCCCAGGTCCTGTCCCACTCAGCAGCTGTCCACCCACTCTGTCCCAGCCTGGAGCTGCAGGGGATTGTTGTGACCCAGGGACAGGACCCAGCACTTGGCCTGGTTGTACCTCACACAGCTGGCCTCAGCCCATGGATCCAGCCTGTGCAGATCCCTCTGCAGAGCCTTCCTGCCCTCCAGCAGATCCACACTCCCACTCATCTTTGGGTTACCTGCAAACTGGCTGAGGGTTCACTTGATTCCCCTTGTCCAGATCATTGATTAAGGTATAACACAGGATTTGCCCCAGTACTGACCACAGCAACGTCTTCCTGCAGCCAGACCTTTTGGAACATGGATCTGGAAGCCTCCCAAACCTCTTCTGACCTTTCTCAGGCAATGTGTGATTGTGCTTTTGGAGGCAGCTGAATTTTTTGGGTGTTTCTGAAGTTCCACACAAGCAAGCCCAGGATGGTACTCTGGTTCCAGAAATAACTAGACAGGGTAATCACTGCAGTCTTTGGTCTAGCTCCTTTCAAAAGGAGTTTTTTGCCTGACTGAAAATTATCTGTCAAGAAAAAGGAAGGGAGAATGCAGCTAGAGATAGAGCAAGCTCAGCTTCTTAGAGTGTTAGGGGGACTTTACCTAGCTTTGGCAATTGTGAAGTATTTGCTGCCATAACTGTAGGATCTACCGCCAGCCAGTACAGCCTGTGCTCTCAGGGGAAATTCAGAAGGTGCTTGCCTTCCTGGAAGTCTGCACACAAAGTTCATCAGAGTCCAGATGCTGCAACCCAGATACACAGAGCCTTCATCAACTTCACCCTTCAGGAGCACTGTCATCACCATGTATTTGGTCAGGAGACCCATTCCTACACATTTACACCACATCTCATCTCACTAAATCTGCACAAAGTCTGGGGCAAAGGTTTCACACACAGAAGTTGCTGTCATGGTAGTTCTTGTGTATCTCTTTTGTGTTTGAGAGGATTTCAATGCTGAATTGAGCCCCGATTAAAAATACATAAATAAACATTGTGCTCTATAAATAATGATTCAATGCTTCATCTAATCATGTGCTTTTATGCAGTCATCATCTCTGCAAAGACAAGGAGCAAAGCCTGGAGAGCAAAGTCTGGCCTTCAGGCATTTTAAATATTCAAGTTTCTGAGTCAATGTTCTTACTGGGCTGAAGGGACAAAAGAGGGAGTCCATTCAGAGTAAACACACACGATAATCTCTACTATCCCAGTGTTGGTGTATTAACCACACACTGGACTTAAAGACATACCATATGCACTTTCATGTATTATGTTGTTCAGATGTGTGTAACTGCAGATCATATCTAAAATAAGCTAGGCAGGCTTTCAGAGACATGCCAAAGATTAAGAACATGCAACAAGCCAACTCCCCCACATAAGCTCTCATCATAATCATTCTCTGTAAGGGGATATAACCACTAAAAGAAAAAGACACAAAACAGAACCACCACACACCCCTGTTTTTCCCCTAAATCTGCCATTAAGCTCAAGCTTCAAAGTGAGGCTTATTTAAACGAAACAGACTTCTTAAAACTAAATATAGTGTTACTACAATATTGGACTCAACTATAAATTAAATGCACATTTGGGGATATTTTTAAGAAAAAAGCAAGTGCAGTATAGGCAGAAGTCCAGTTATCAAAAACTAAAGAATTAATCTTTCAAACACTTAAGGAACTATGTAAAATTGTTCATATCAACAGACTTTCAATGTATCTGTGCTTAGAAATGTGCTTGGGATCAGGAGTGAAATATGTATATGTTGTCATCAGAATATTCCCAAAGATCATATTACATATATCAATGTTCAGCATATATTTAAGCATTAGGGAATTCAACCCAACTCTTAATAATTTGAAAATACTTTTCTTAAACACTTTCAGCTTCAAAGTCATCACAACATCCCAAGCAACATAGTAAGATGCTGCCAAAGAGAGTTATTTGATAGCCATATCACTGCACTATATATCTATGAAGAAAAATCAGTTTTACTGATGACTAATGTGGGAGTTTTCTCTCAGAGGTCAGGATGAATAACACATGAGAAGTGTAGTCTCAGAGTTCTCAATCGGTTGTTTACTATTTCTTATCTACTTCCAGACTCACAAGGTGTAAGTCCCAACTAACAAGCTAGCAAAATGTCTACTCTCTAACTCCTACCAAGGTCTTTTAAGCGTTACTTATCCAATAACGAGATGACACCCATATTATTTATTCTTTTAACCCAGTGACCTATCACCCTTTGTCTGCACTGTGGACCCTTTTCACCCAATCACAGAAAACTACCCAAATCCGTGAAGAAGAAGGTGCAAAAAAGACAACTGACCCACACCCAAAAGTCCCCATCTTGGCTCCCATATATTACTATATACTAAAATCCCAAATCTAAGTTTTTCACCCTGTGAGATCACACAATACCATTCAAACTACACACCCAAAACCTCTGTGCTATCCCCCAGTCTTGGGAGCCTTTTCCAAGGCCTCAAGTCAAATGTGGTGCTTGCCTGAGGGCCAGCACCCCTCAGCTCAGAAAACCTGAAATTTTCAGCCTCCAGGGTTCCAACAACTAATGTTTCACCATGAGCAACCTGCAGGCAGGGAAGACTCAGAGGCAACAAGAAAAACAACAGAGAAAAGGAAATACTTTAAAATTGCAGAGAGAACCATTCTTCACAAACAGGAAAGCTCATGAAGAGTTGCCAGCAAGCACTGGCAACCCAGCAGCCAGGAAAGCCAGAGCATGACGAAGTGTTATTCATTCCACCCAGTGCCAGAGAAAGCAGGTACAACCTTCCCTGCTTTGCTAGTCCCACATTCTCCTGTTCTGGCAACAAGCAAGCATGGACCTGATTAAACAGCATCTCTTTTGCAATAGCTGCTAGTCTGGTCCAGTTGGGAAGGGTGGATAAAGAGAGGAGGAGCAGGGTGTCACACACAACTTTAGAAAGACCCCCATAAAACCTGAGCAATCCCCTCCCCCAAAATGGAAGAGGAGAGGTGACAAACCCAGAAATCACCTTCACACTGATGGCAGTGAGTGGCAGGAAAAGATTTGCTCCACTGAACCTGATCTGCCCTTAAGGTGCTGGTGAAAGGTGTAGCAGCCTCTGTCCCTCACTGGATTATTCAGTCAGCTTCAAATATCTTCCTTAGCTGGCTCAAAGCCCAGTGGAAACCGTGATGTGTAGAGGCATTTCCTCAAGGGGAGAGGCGAGAGCATGGTGGAGACCCTGCACAGTCCCTTCTCTCCCAGCACCCCGGGAAAACCTGCAGCCCCTGGAGATCAGACTGGCTCAGAGCTCCACCCAGGTGCTAAACCAGGACTCAAACACCTCAAACTCAAACGCAAACTAATGACATGGTGGCACCAAGAAACCGTGTGGCAACAGCAGCTTTATCAGCATCCTCAAAACGAGCTGGGCTGACCCCTCCAACGCCAGCCTCAGGAGGGCAAGGTCCTCTTCTGTCTGTCTTCACCTACTTTTCTTCCATTATTCTACTAAAACATGCAAGACTCCCTTCAGATTACTACATTTCTTCATATTTTGGCTGACAGTTTAGATGATACCCGGGGCAGGAGCCATCCTACAGATGTGCTCCGTGGAGAGAGGTGGAGACACACCACAATCCAAACTTCACCCCTGAAATTATTTCATAGGAAAATGTGCTGAATGAGACTATGAAAGACAAATCTGAAATTATAATTACAAATTAAAATTAGAACAGTGATCATATTTCCTGGAAAAGGGTATTCTTTAATTCCCTTTTTGTTTTTATCAGAGCCACCAAAGCCCTTGTATGAAGTCCTGTTGTTAGAGAGCATAGAAACTCATTCAATTATCTTCACATCATCTGGAAAACAACAACACAATGGTCCTGTAACTCTAGGCTTTGTAAGGTGAACCAATTTGGTATCACAGCATTTATTTAACATATTATAATACAATAGTTTGTAACTTTGGTTTCACTTTCTTTGTTCTGTCCCATGATGAAACACTGGGTAAGTATGTATATGTCAGCACAGCACTTTGTTTCTAAAAGCTGATTAAAAATGCATTCTTTAAAAAGGAAATATATGGAACTGACTTTGGAGGCCTAGATTTTAAGCTTCTTTCATTTTTTTTTGACATCTGTTTGCTGAGCGCATATAATTTCTCCCTTGAATTATTTAAATGTCCCAGTGCTTTCTTCATAAAAGGAAAACTGAACCCAGATGCCCAGCCTCAAGATGGAAAACCTTAAAAACACAATAAAGTAGAGTTAGTAAAAAATTTGAATTCTCATCCACTGGGAAAACCCAGTATTTTAAAGAGACATATTCACTGGAATATCGTATTTAAATTCCCGTGAAAGTTCCAGAGAACTATATTAAGAAATCCCCAAATGTTTTCTTTTCTTTTGCCTTTTTCCCTACCTTCAGCCTTAAAAATCTGAAGAGTTTGGATGTCTGATACTGTTCTTGCAGACGAGGCTGATGAGCACACATCCTCATCCTGCCAGTCCTCACCCCAGTGTAAAAAGCCCAATGTGCATTGCAGGTGCCAAGCCTGAAAAGGAGATGTTGCCTCTTGAGAGGAACAATGTCCCACAGGAGTTGCCACTGAAGGCTTTCCCACAAGGAATAGCTAGTTTATGGACTCTCTATTCCCCACAGACAAAACACACAGTTGGAAATTTTGCCCTGCTTCTACAGAAAGCCTAAAAGTGCAAAGAGTAACAGGAATCCATTAAAGAAAGAAGCAGAATTAAATGGGATTTCTTAAAACCATAATCTGCCAAGAGATATTTTGGATTATTTTGAATAGATTTGATACACCAGGTAATAGTATTTTTCAAAGAAAAGATTAAGCCCTTGTTTAACTCATTTCAGCTATTCATCCCTGGAGTTTCCAGCCTTGCAGTTTTCCTGGGGATAGGCAGGTTATTCACAACTTCTCCTCTCAGATTGGAACACCATATTTTTACATTTGCATTTTGAAACTGCTAATCTTTAGTTGGAAATTAATTGTACTTAGGCAAAAAGAAAGAAAAAAGAGGATGCATGCAAGCTTTCTGGACTGTCATATGAGAGGAATAAATACAAATCTGAGCAGTTTCCAAAGCAGAAGTACAACACTTGGAGAGAAAGAGGGAAGCAAATGCTGAAAATAAGGTTGCTCAGATAAATTATGTTGCACTTCATAATTTTAGGATGGACAGAGATGTGCAAGATTTAGTTTCTGCCCCATTTTCCATGTGGCCACAGGTCATTAGGGCACCAGCTCACCCCATGGGCCTTAACCAGCCCCTCAGAGCAGCAGAGACTTGCAGGAGTGCAGAGAGGAAACTCCTTCCCTCAGACTTCAACTTGGGAGCGTAGGACAACAAACAAGGGAGTACAGCTTGGTCACAACTCAGAGCAGCTCCAGTACACCCAGGCAAAACCACTGAAATGCACCCTAATGAAGATCAAGCGAGCAGTCACCAGTCTGCCTCTGCTTCAGACACCTTGGGAGAGTGAGCTGTGATGATAGTCTCTACATTTAAGGCAGTAAAGGCTTTGCAGAGCAGAGATTTCTTTAAGAGAGCAGATAGAAATCCAGCCAGGCTGCCTGTTTCCACTGGCACAGTGAATCAAGAGCAGGACTATGCCCTCAGAGAGGGGTTTTGCTTTCGTCCTCCAGCAAAGAAGACCCAGTCTCTCTCTCACACACATACAAACCAGACACCATCTTTCCACACATCCTCTCCCTCCTTTTCCCCCTTCCACTCTCTCTTCCTACCATCATAAGTTTGGGATGCTGCTATCAAAACCTATCCTGCTCCACTTTCCATGACTGAACAGCCTCACCAGTTTGAACAACAGCAATGGTTTGGGAGGCTGAAGGCAGGATTTTCAACCCTTGCAAAGGGCATTTAGAAACCAAACTCCTCATGCTAAGACAAATGGTTTCTAAAAACCATCAGCAGCCTCAGCAAACTTCAGACTTACTTTGCGAGTCACTAGAGAAGAAGCAAACCTCATCTGGCACCAAGAAGCAATTTTTTGGTTCTTGGAAGCTACACAAAACATTTATTGTCATGACAGTGGTGAGAAAGTAGAAATTCAGAATCCGACAATCTATCTAGAAAAAAAGTTCAGAGCCCAAGCCAGTCATCACGGCTGAGCAAACTCCTTGCTGCATGTTTGGTAATGCACAATGTGCTCATATGCTCTCTCATCCCAAGGGCTCAGAGGGTAGCTGGTCTGGGGCAGGACCACTTCCACTGCCCCAAGGAATCAGCCAGGCTGGAGACCCAGCCACAGAGGCATTAGTGCTTGTGAAAGGGCAGGTGCAGGACCATGCCCTGGCAGTGAGAAGGGCAGGAGACCCACAATATCCTGCTTTTGACCTCCTGTTGACTATCAGAGGTAATCACTGAGCCCCAGTTACCACAGGTCTGCTGACCTGTATGAATTGTTACGCAGTGCAAACTCCACTGTGTGCCTGAGCCTGAATTTCCCTCCAAACACAATGTAATGGCTCATTCTCAAGTCACCTCTAGCTTTTATTGCCTGCTGTGAACTAGGTTTCATGCAGTGCTGTGAACTGTCTCTTCAAGGTCTCATTAATCAGCTTTCCATTGAACAATGAGTTTTTAAAAAAACCCTTAGTTTTACTTACATATATACCACTTGTTGAACAAGAATGATTCAACAGTGCAAGGAAATATCTCATTTACAGTTCTGTGCAAATATGTACAACCAGGTGGTGAAGAGTATGAGACCTCAAAAGTCATCTCTGTCTTGGAAATAAGAGATATCTTGGGCAGTCATAAATAGAAAAATCTTCCTGAAGCACGAAAGAGAGAGCTTTTGTTCACCCTCCAGTGAACTATAAAGTCTTACAAAGCCAAAGAATAAACACTGTTTTAATATCACAGAAAACACTTACTTTTTGAAGCTTATGACCTGCTTAGGGTCAGGGCATTCCAGTGCAGCTGTAAATGTGTTATCACGATTACTACATGTCTTCTTGGACTTACATTCAGCAGAAAAATGTAAAATTAATCTCAAGACCTGCCAGCTTTAGACTACCCATTCTCTGAAGAGCCCTTAGGCAGAGAACTTGCTGCTAAGAAACCCAAAGGTCTGGAAAAAAATCAAAGCGACTTTTTGCAGCCATGGGGATCTGGATCTTATTCTGCTCTGGTTGTACATAATTTTTTAATGTCAAATATTCTTTACATTAACACACTTTTCAGTCTTGGGCAAGGACAAAGGAAGGTAAGACTTCTGCATTCTTGACTTTAACCTAGTATAACCATCTTCAAAGGCTGACTGCCCTTTTTCTGTCACAGAAAGCACACTAACCTAGTTTGGAAAGTACCTCAATGGGCCTCTGCTCAACCTCCCTCCTTGAAATAGTGTTAGACAGAGATGGCACATCCCTGCATGTTCTCACACAACAATCTCCACTGGTGTGGATTCCCCAGCCTTTCTGGCTAAGTGACCCCAACGCTTACAGCCAGAATTTTCTTCTCTAATGTCTGAATTATCCCTCCTTTTCCTACAAGCTTATGTCCATGGGCCATTTTCCGTCTGGTGTTAGAAGGGGAAGGGGCAGCTTGTATCTTTCTCATCTTTAAAATTCTTGGAAAATCACAGGCACAGAGCAAAGGAGAGAGAGGACCAATTTCTGAGAAAGAGGAGCAGCATTTCTGTGTTAGTTTTATTCTCACATTAGACAAATTTGTCATTTTTATTTTATTCTAAATGCTAATGTGTAGCAACACCAGCTGCCAATTTAGAGACACATACTTGGCATGCCAAGATTTATGTCAAAAAGCTTTGCATCCCTTACTTAATTCTCCTGATAGTCACCAACACTTCCAGAAAGACAGATTTACTTGGCACTCTTTAAAAAACACTTACTTGATGAATGATGCTACCTCAAATCATGAGACTCCCAAACTCAAAGCTCTTTGTCTAATGAAAACTATTACTGCTTTTTAATAAGTTCTTCAGCATTTAAAAATAGCATTCCTAATTTCCTGCTCCACTGAGCACCACCTTGACTTCAAGTCAAATTATTCACAACCTCTTCTCCACCAGCCCTGGGGGATACAAGTCTTGCATTTTGGGGCTAAGTACTTCTCTCAACAGCTGTGAGAAGCTCTCTGAAGCAGGAAAGAGCAACTCACTCCTAACAGTATCAGACATCAAAGCTAAGCCACCCTTTTTCCCCTGCTATTTTAACCCAAATGTTGTAGAGCAACAACCAGCAGCACCAGCAGGATTTCTTTGAAGCAACTTATACTCAACTAAATTATATTGTGGGAGAGCAATAGCTCATGAAAGAGATAACATTACCACGCAAGCAAGCTTTAGCAGTTTTAGCTTGCTCTAGTTCTCACCAGGCACATTTCTCTCATGAAAACACCAGAGGCATAATACTCACAACACAAACCCAAACAGAAGTGTGTTACTGTGCCAGTGTCACAAACCTCAGTAGTGATTTTTAAAGCAGCTCTTTCATCCACGAAACCAGTACATGGGTGCTGCACAGAGCCCTGCAGAGAAAAAGAGATCTCCTTGCACAGGTGTCATCCCAAGATCCAGGCATGCAAGGCTCCAGAAACTCACAGAGCCTTCACATGGGTGCAAAATTCACCCTTCACTCCAGCACAAGCAGCATCAGGACCAAGGGCACCCAGAGGGCACAAATATCACCAAAACCAATGATCTCTATATTCTGTTGTCTTGCCCTACTTCAGAAATTGTCACTAAATACTTCTTCCACTGCTTCCTGGATTTTGTCAGACCTCCAAGCCCACTGAATTTCTTGACATATTTTTGTAAATCACCTATTGAGTTACTTTGTTATTTCTTGTTGACAGTTCAAGCATTTCAGATATTCTTACAGGCAAATAAGTCTCTTAAACCTCTAGTCCTTTCCCAAACTGCCTGACTTCCTGGAAAACTGACATTCCTCAAATATTTTTACAAATCTCCCTGTTAATTGCCTTCATTAGAACATCCTTCTGTGATTACATTTCTGTCTGTATGACACAAAAAGAAACAGTGCACCCTAGTGTGACCTATTTTTCTATAAAACTAGAAAAAATGTTTTTAACAAACATGGGAGATAAATTCAGCACAATATCTGCCTTTTTAAGTTCAAACAGAATTTTTCTAAGGACTTGAAGGAAAACACCATTTTTTCTGAAAAAATGCTGTTACTGAGGGCTTGGTCAAATGGTCAGTAAGAGCTTCCCAGCTTCCTCCTAATAGTCACCTTACATTATTTTTGATTCTGCAGCCTATGCAATAGGAGAAAAAACAGTCAAATACAAGCTGTCTGCATTTTTTGAGTCAGTTATCCAACAGCTCTTATAAAACTTTGTGCCTTTATGCTGTGGATCTGTGAAAAAAATACCAGCAAGTTCTCTGCAAAATTTTTATTTGGGCTATTGACCCGTTGAGTTCATGCAAACTGCTTTTTCCTGAGCATGCAAGTTGCCCATCTGGAGGGGAAAAAAATAAAATCCAAAGCCAACTCCTGGTTTTGCATGTGGATAAAACTCTAGCTAGCTCCAAGAGAACTACTTGTAAAGGTTGTAATGCAAAGCCAAAACAACATCCAGAAGACTCTGCTAGAAGAAGGCACATGAATACAGTGAGAACACATACTCATAAAACATGTAAAGATTCATTTGCAATATATAATGCTTGACCTTCAAAATAATTTAAAAAGTCCATTAGAAGCTTTTAATTCAAAAGTTAAAAAAAAAAATGTATTACATTGAACTGTAGTGTTTGTCCAAATCTCCCAGCAAACTCAATTGCAGCTTCTCCTTAATTTTTGCCTTTGCAAACAGAGACAACCTTTATTCCACATGTGCATGCAACTTTTCTGTGCTAAGAACACAAGTTTTGTAGAAACTCATTTCAAGCATGACATGAGTTTCTCTAAAAGAAACAAGGCACAAGAACGCCGTGCTTAACACATGGCAGCTCTTGCCTTTATTCTCTGTGTTACAAACCTTACTGGAGGACTAGTTATGCCATAAACCGTCTTGCTGGACATAGATGGTTGGAAAAAAAAACAAAATAAAAACCTGCTGATATTTTCCTTCAGATTTTTTGACACTGTGTTTAAGTGTATATATGCTTTTATACATACACAGAGAAACCAGACACAAGACAACCTATTCTCCTATATAACAACTATTAAAAGAGCTAACAATTCCAAAATAAGGATAAAATTGTGAGTGTAGGGATTTTTTTTTTCACTAGGCCTTTTTGGGAAATGACTTGTGATAATAATAACAGGTATATGAATTGCTTAAGTAAACAACCTGCTCTCTGTCTTTTTGTGCTAACACTGCCTTGGCCTTATTATATATGCAGAAGGATCTGGCCTTTGGCCATAGAGCATTTTTGTACTGCTTTTAACCAGAACTTTCTGAAATCAATAGCATCCATACGCTCCAGTGCACCCAGCTTGTTTCTCCAGGGACAGGAAAGAG
Organism: Nicator chloris; assembly: GCA_013400495.1. Classification (NCBI taxonomy): domain Eukaryota; kingdom Metazoa; phylum Chordata; class Aves; order Passeriformes; family Pycnonotidae; genus Nicator; species Nicator chloris. The sequence continues at coordinate 63,173 of WAAE01005349.1, read as the reverse complement.
GCCCAGTTTAATACACACTTAATTCAATTAAGAGCTACACAGCGATAGCCTTTAGTAAATTTTAACCTCCTCTCCACGCATCGTTTACTAACCCACCATTAATTAAACACAGTTATTAAGCTAGCATGTTTATAATTACTGCATTTTCAATGAATGAACAAAAGCTATTTATGGGGCCCAAACAAACGCCTGTTCATTCGCGGCACGGGACTGAGCGCGGATGCCCGGAGCCAGCTGGCATTCCGACAGCACAAACAGCAGTCCACAGACACACACAGGCAGGTCGGCACAAATACCTTCTGCCCAGAAGGAAACACTGCACTGGAATGCTTTAAATTCCTGCTTTGAACATTTACTGCTGAAAAACACACCACTGCCAGGTGCCTGCATACCCAGAGGTCCCACTGACCCCAGCACAGCAGCACAGCCCTTCTGCAGATCTAACAGGTTGTGATCTGTTGTCTGCGTGAGTGCCTTTGAAACAGCTTGGCACAAAGTGCCATTGGATACTAGGAAATACTGAATACTAGTGTTACCACCACCTTCAAAAGTGTGTCTCTCATCGAACAAACCTCTGGGAAGAATCTACTCTGGGTGGAAAGGATGCTCATGGATGGTTGACTGACAACTCTGTGCAGCAGGTGGCATGATGCCATGAAACACACAAGCCTGCAGAAGTGGACAGGGATACAGGATGCGCAGCCCACATCTTCCCACTAAATCACATTCAGCACCTTCAGGTAAAAAGATTAAGATCCTTCAGATGAGGCAGCATAGGATTGACACTACATGGGGTCTAAGGCAGCTGCAACACTCAGATTACCCACAGGCCTTTCATCATGCATTATGAAATTCAAACAAACTAGCCAAGTGACAGCAAAGGTAGAGAAACAAAGGTTTTCTAACTTACATCACTAATCCAGAAATTTATAACAAATGCATGAAAACTCAAGCACAGATTTTAAATTTAACAGGGAAAAAAAGGAGTTTTGCCTGTCTTTACAAAAAAAAAAAAAAAAGCTAAATATTTGTGCATGTGGCTTTTCATTCATGTGTAAGTAAGTGTATGACCCAACCCTCCTACATTGTTCTATATGGGAATGTTTTTAGCATAAGTGGAGCAACGGGAAACTTAATTTAGACTTAGCTTACAAAATCAGCAAGAAAATTGACATCTTTCTCCTAGAAATACAGTGAATAGAGCATCTCAAGAGGCAATATGACATATTTGTTACACTGGTTTCAAATCTCTCACAGGGAGAGGATTACACCCTGGCCACCTGCCTTTTGGATAGTTTCCATTAACATTTTCTATTTCATATCAGATACCTGTGATGTTTAGCACAAATGGCTCTGCAAGGCAGGTGAGGGCAAGATCTGGGCTGCGGCTCCCTGCTGCACTGAACACTGAGGCAGAGTAAAGACAACCTTTAACACTGAAAGAACCAACACAATTCTATCTGCTTGGGTGATGGTGTCCTCAAAGCAGGAGAGGTCTTGCATGGAAAGAAGGAAACTGGGTGAGCAGTCTCATCAGTGGGCAGGAAGTGCTAATGCTGAATGGTGGCATGCCAGCAGATCCTGCACCTGAATGCGGGAGGGTCTTTTAGCAAACCGAGAGACAGCTCTTGCCACAAAGTCACATCTTGCAATGGATAAACAGCTCACTGTCGAAATGGAGATCAGCGATGAGTGGTGGCCCTCAGGAGCCTGTACTTGGACCAGAACTATTTAATATCGTCATTGACAGCATGGACAGTGAGATCAAGTGCACCCTCAGCAAGTTTGCAGGTGACACCAAGCTGAGTGGTACTGATGACACACTTGAACAGTGGGATGCCATCCAGAGGGACCCAGACAAGCTCATGGGAAGTGCTGGTGCTGCACCTGGATTGGGACAACCCCCAGTATCAGCACAGGCTGGGCATGAACAGAGCCAGAGCAGCCCTGCCCAGAAGGACTTGGGGGTGCTGCTGGGTGAGAGGCTGCACATGCCCCAGCCATGGCACTCCCAGCCCAGAGAGCCAAACGTGTCCTGGGCTGCATCCAGAGCCCCGTGGGCAGCAGGGCAGGGAGGGGATTCTGCCCCTCTGCTCTGCTCTGCTGAGACCCACCTGGAGCTCTGCATCCAGAGCTGGGGTCCCAGCACGGGAAGGACAGGGAGCTGCTGGAGTGAGCCCAGAGGAGGCCATCAAGATGATCAAAGGGATGGAGCAGCTCTGCTGTGAGAACAGACTGAAGGAGATGGCACTGTTCAGCCTGAAGAAGACTCAGGGAGACCAGTAAAGGGGGTCTTGTAAAAAAAGATAGGGACAGACTTTTTAGTAGGGCCTGTTGTGACAGGACAAGTGGTAGAGATTTTAAACTGAGTGTAGATTCAGACCAGGTATAAGAAATAAAATTTTTATGATGACAGTAGCACAGGTTGCCCAGAGAAGTGGTAGATGTTGCATCCCTGGAAACATTCAAAGTCAGACTGGAGCTATGAGCACCCTGATCTAGTGAAAGGTGATCCTGCCCATGGCAGGTGGGTTGGAACTAGATTCCCTTCAGAGAACCCAGCCTATCATGTAATTATACAGTTTTCCAAAAACCAGCAGAAAGGCTGCTACATAGAACAGGACCATGATGTCTGCAGACCCCATCCTTCAGTCTCTGGTTTAACAAATGTGCATGGTTCAGAAGATAGGTTAGATAAGGAGCACAAAACCTCTCCTCTTAATCCTTATTTAAAAATTATTATGAAATACTTCTCTTATTTTACTTTGTGGTCAAAAAGAAGCACCATTCTGCTTTGCCAGCAGCCTTAAAAAGCTCTCACACCTGTTCCCAACAGCATTGCTACATAGACCCTGTTCAGTGAACACATTTGCAACTCAGGAGCAATTACTCCTGGAACATATTGCAGTTTAGCTTGCTCATTTGTCTTCTAACAATTAATCTGCTTTTCAAAGAACCAACTCCTCCCCTCACGTGAGCAGATGGGGAAATGTCATCTCTCGTTCTTAGAGAAGCTTTGACCAATATTCTGACTTGGGCATTAAATAGAGCAGAAGTCTGCAGAGCTACCTATGCTTTATGACATAAATTTTTTTATGCATGAGCTCTGCTGTCAACAATGTCAGCAGGGATATGCATGATGTTACATGCAGTGTTTGTCAGCCAGTGGCTTACTATGCAACAAGGGCCCGGGAGCAGCAGAGAGTGGAAAATCAGAGCCCTCGTAATTTAAATTTATAATATGCAAAATCAGGACAATGAAGGAAAATACCAGAAACCGGCCCAAGCAGTGAGATTTAGACCAAGATTCAAGATGCTGAAGGTGCAGGAGCGCTCAGGAGCAGTGGTGATGACTCAGCTGGTGAAAAAAACGCGAGAGGCAGAGAGGCACACCACTGCAACAGCTGCAGGAAGACACACAACACTGAAAGACAAGAGGCAGCAGGGCCTGCCCCCGGACCAGAAGGACAAAAGCAGCTGAGTGACGAGGAGCACAGGGAAAGGGGCAGCCTGTGAGGCGTCTCTGCTCAGGCCGGGCAACAAGAATGCGAGTGACAGTGGTGGGCAGTTGTTCTTGGGGACAGCTGAGAGGGGTGTCCCCCCAGCCGAGGCAGGGTGTGAGGGATGCACTTGGCACCATTCATAGCATCAGTGGGGATGACAGTGACAACAAGGGGACACAATGGCACTCTATTGTGGCCAACAGCTGGCAATGGCCACTACACTCAGAGGCTGCAAATCTGTTTGCATAATAATCTCCTGGGTTTGCATGCTCGAATCACATCATATTTGGTTTCCAGAAAAAGATCTGCCACTCTATTTTTTAATTGTTGTTGTTGTTGTTGTTGTTGTTGTTGTTGTTGTTGTTGTTGTTGTTGTTGTTGTTGTTGTTGTTGAGGAGAAGGAGGAAAAATTAGTTTTCATTAAAAACTACTGACTTCTATACTACAGTGAAGATGAGTGGGAGAAGTATGGTTGCCAAAAAAAAGAAGAAATGTAACTGCATTTCGCTGAAAAAAATTCCATTGAAACCTGATAGGCATTATTCTCCTCAGGGAAGCAAGTCAGTGACAGTGGGGAAGGAGGAGGTAAGCAGCTATGGGAGAGGTTAAAGCTGAGGTGAGCTGCACATAGGACAAAAAAATCTCCAAAGCAGTATGTTACAGTGAAAACAAGCATAAAATTCTCTGTGCTCATCAACAGGATGTATCCAACACTTCCAATATTAAGCTGCTCTTTACAACCAAACTACCAACACTGCTTAAGACTGTGTCTAACAGTAGCTGGAAAGAGAGTGGAGCAGCACATTTAGCTCCAATAAACTGCTTACATGCAGTTTTTCCTCTCCCTAACTATTTGCTAAAGATGTGTGTTATAAACTCCATATATCAGAAAGCAAACTGTGGCATGCGGGCCACTGTTGTTACCTATGAACTTTGCCATCCCATTTACAGGCTGGAGAGGTTTATTTGATTTTTACAGGAAGCATCAAGCAGCAAGGGTAAAACAAAGAGCACAAAGCAGTTAGTCAGCCAAGTTTCCGTGCCTCTGATGGGACCCAAGCAGACATCTCAGTGATGTGCTTGGCTCTCAAACCAGACTACTGGGAGCATAACAGAATTGATAAAACAGTGAGTAATTATCCATAACAATAGCTGAAGGATGCAGTTGCAGATGCAGCTGCTAACACATCTTTAAACTGTTGTCTTGCTGGCAAAATGAGTGCTTAGAAAAAATAAAAATTACTGCAAGTACCAGGAAGATTGTGCTGCACACCCTTTCTTGTCTCCAGAGGGAACAAAGCCTTAAGTGTTGGTATGGTTGAAGACCCTTCTTGGGTATAATTTCTTTCTCTTTTGAGTTGTTCTTGTAGCATAATTGTTCTCCTTTGCAAACCCTAAGGGTCAATGTGAGGTTATGTTCCACCTTTCTGGAAGAGCTATCAGAATGCTGGTTGAAAACTTGCCCTCTTTTTGACCTGTTCTGAGCTGAGTGTTTACATGTGCCACTATTTCTCTCCTTGTTTCCAGATCTTCATTCTGGGATCTGCTTAGAGCCTTCCCCCCTTAACTGTACATTTCAAAAGAGCAATTATGTCCCCAGTGATGCCTGTACTAGATTTGGACGTCTGAAATCTTGTCTTTTCCTCCAAAATCAGGAAAGCTTTTTGGCTGCTTTCAGTAGCATACTGAGTATCTCTCCTGGTGCAAAGGATGGGACAGATCTGTACGGCCTGGGGAGTACATGAGTGTGCCACCAGCCCACAGAGCTGGGTTGCACCTGAAATGCCAACAGGATCCAGGGCATGCCACCAAAACCTCTTGCAGCAGACAGAACGAGAGACTGTTCAGGGACATTACAACCACTCTAACCCCCAAAGAGTCTGGAGCACCAAAGGTATTCCTCTATCAGACAAGAACAGGAGACTCTGTAGCGAGGTTAGACAGACACAGATTTAATTTGAGAAGTTAAGCTGTTTTATTCATGGAACTGCTCTGCAGCACTTGCAGTATTGACATGAGCAGACTGTAATTGCCAGGATTGTTTTCTGCTGAGTTCTCACTTTCCAAAAAGTCATTACCCAATCAGTATGGAAAGTCATTAGCTAATCCCCTTAGGATCAGACTGTTAACAGAATTTGGTGGGCTGCCTGGACACTAGCCGAAAATATTACATATCAACACACAAACGAAGAAAACATCTTAAGGATTACTCAGCTGCACTGGGCATCTTAAGGATTACTCAGCTGCACCCCTGCTCAAAGGCTGAGTGCTTTTCTGTGCCAACTTCAATCCAACCAATTTCCCAACTCATATATTCTCTGGGAGAATTTCTGACCTGAGCTAAATTCTGCCAGACTATAATCTCCATAGTCACTGCTGCACTTCCAACAGCATGTTCCCTGTGCCAACAAGAAGAGCTGCAGAGGTGGTTCTGCACTGGTGGAGAAGGTGACCATCAGTAGGCAACCCACTTTGTTGCAAAATAAACCAGGCATGTGCAAAACCCAGATTAACTAAAGCAAAACCGCAGGCTAAAGAAAAAAATCAACCTAAGGATTAAAGTATAGAGTGTAGGGAATTGGCTGAGGCACAGGGAACATATAGCAGGCAAGGGATATCAAGGATACCTAGATTTAGCAAAATCAGGGAAACAAGGGAAGAGAAAATTGCAATTTGAGATGAGGATTAGCAAGGATTACTTCTTAAGAAAACAAATTCCAGGCAGAGTCCTGTGGTTTGGTGGGAGACTATTGCTGGCCAGAATGAAGGCAGCTGGGTGCCAGCTTGACTAAACAACTTTTCTAGAAGTAATGATTTAGTTAAGGCACATCTTGTCTCTAAATGCACAGCAGCTCTGCTTTTTTTTTTTTTAATCAGTTATTTCTCCATTAAAAATGTGTCTACTGATGAGAGACAGCCATTCATGCTGAGCAAAAACTGGTGGCTACCATGAGAGAAAAATAAAATTCAATTCCCAGTAGGTCTGCAAGTTCCAAATACTTCCCTAAATGAGCTCAATGCATGCAAAACACCCCCTATGGGATGCTGATGCAGAGGAAGGTTCATTGCTGCACAGGCAGGAATGGAATGTGATGGTGCTTTGATGACCATCTGCACCTGGAAGCATCCATAATATGATGGTGATGGAAACAGGGAGAGGTAGAAGAAAAAAAACACCACCCTGATTTAAAAGGTAGAATCTCACGTTTCTAAATAGATGGCAATGCAAAGCTAAGTAGAAGCACCAAGCGCCCCTTGGTAAATATTGTGGGTTTTTTGGATTTACTATCCAGAGTTCAGCCCCTACAGACAACAGAAGCCTTCAGCCAAAACTGTGAGCACCCCAGCTGTTATGAAGCTTTCTTCCAGCATCTATGGGCAGCAGAAATCTTAGCATACAAAGCACTTTGTCTCAGATGCAAATATCTTATTTTATGCATATATGCGCAGAGAACATATACCAATTCTGTTGCTCTCACAGACACTTGTGTCAAGCCAGGCAGTGCCTATCAACCTTCTTCAACAACATACTTACTGCCTGCAAGAAAGCACTTAAAATGTTTGGCAGAAAAGTGGTTGAGAGAGGAAAAAGAAAATCCCTTGCCTTCTGCAGATGCACATCCCTAGGTTAGGCTTTGCTTTATTATACCCAAAACACTAAAACCTGTCTTAGCTGGAGGAGCAGATCCAGCCTGCACACTTTTGTGATGGCCAGACCCAGAGCCTTTTCTCTTCCTTGCATGGCTGCTCAGTGTTTCCAGCCTGTTGACACAGGCACCCACGAGGGACTGGCACATCCTTCCATGCCAGTGCCCAGCTCTCTCCACGGGGAGCAGCAGCAGCAGCAGCCCAGGCAGGCAGATGCTCACACCGTATTTTTCATAGTAGCCCAAACTTTGGAGTGTGTAGCATGGGAAACTGACCAAGAGGCCAGGCCAGGCAGCCATGGAGCTGGCTGCAGCCTGGCATCCCACTGGCAATTAAATTTGGCTGTCTATAATCTGAGGAGAGGACACGCCATGCCACATCAATCCCTCCAAGTGATACCAACTGTGCTTTTTATAAACTAAGTACCAGTTTCCACTGCAAAGCTTCTCCCAAGAAACTAAAGCAGAGTGCAAAATAATGCTTGGAACACACTCATTTTTTACATATTGAGAATTAGGACAGCTACATCACAATATTTTGCTGAAGTGAAATATTAATTGCAGGTCTGTGGCACTACCTCCTTTCTTTGTGGGAAATATTAGTGATATAATCTGTATCCATGGTATGGAAACTGTGATCTGTTGAACGAATTTGGAACTATAATTTACTTAGTGTTTTCTTCCCCCCTGTTTTTTCATTGCTTTTAGGAGAAAACCCTCCCACACAGTCAAATATTCAGCTGGAAGAAAATAGTCTGAAGTCATTCAAATCCACAAAGCAACTCCAGCTCTGGTTGCCCCCACAAAATTGCCCTGTGGTATTCTGGAAGATGTGCAATTTTTGCAGCAGGGTTTTGAAGTAAGAAGGAAGAAAAAATGCCCACAATTCCCTAAATCTTTCCATCCTATATTTTGAAAGGAAGAAAGAAGCATTTAAATTGCTGCTGTATAAAAAGAAACTTCAATAATATTTTGTGTTAAAGAAGATTTTTTTTTTTTTGCTTACATGTACTCAGATCTGGTAAAGTTATCTTTATAGAGAGGTTCAAAAAGAAACTTCTTAGAAATAAAGATAGCCATGACAGATTATAACCAGGAGTTTTCCATGAATCATCTCCACTGCATACAGTAAGAAAGATTCACAGACAACCTAGTAGGTGACCAAAAGAAATATTTCAGATTTTGGATATTTTACTGCAGGGGTGGGTGTCCCTCTGTGGAAAGGCTCAAAGAAAAGAAAGTATGTATGCTCAGAAAGAGAGGTCTGAACACAGTAAATCTTCAAAGCTGTGCAAGGCTGCAAAAAGGGCAGCAGTCAATTTAACTATATGCCCATTGAGAGTAAACGAAAAATTAATCAGCTTAATTGCCAAAAAGGAAAATCTAGGCTACACATTAGAAAAAAACCTGCAAGGACAGGGCAGTGTAACAAGCTAGTAGAAGATGATTTTGCCTCAGGTTTTTCAAAGAATGGGCTAAATAAGCTAGGATCCATCCATCAGGTCAAGCATATCGTTCTGCTCTAGGATGGGCAGCTGGATTCCACAACTCCCAATATCCCTCTGGACCTACATTTTATTGACTTTTTCGTCCACACATTTCCTCAGAACAAAAATAGGCACCCATCAGAAGACAGACCCAAATCCCTACAACAGCTGAGAGCACTCCCTCAGAATGCTGAGCCCTCTCTAAGAACACAGACATTTTTTTTTTCTGTACTGACCCCAAAGCACAGTGCAGCAAAACAGATATTCATGGAGTTGCAGTCAGTACCCGTCTAACAGCAGCTAGGCATGGGTAAAACAAGCATCAGTGGAAGAAAGTTGAATCAGCTCGAATTTCAAGAGCAAAGCACACACTATCAATCACCAAGCAAAACAGGGATCGTGTCATTCAGCCAGAGACAACCATTCCCAAAGTACCATCAGAGGCAAGAAAATCCATGAGGGAAAAGGACGGTCAGCTCCACCAGTGACAACGAGTGCCATTACCTTGGTTACTGACTCACAGGAAATTCAAATAATTTGCAGTAGCAGTGCACTGGAGATGATGAGTCAGAGATGTGTCTGGTCACGGAGCTTCAAATCAAGATAGAAGAACCCCTGGCTTCCTACTGAGCTCCAAATGTACAAGAGCATCAGTTCAGTATCCACAGGCAGCAAAAATCTCTGGGATCCCTCTAAGTTTCCGCAGTTTGTACAGCAGCAGATCTCACCAGAAGAGTGAGTATTTTCAAAGATATTCCCCTGAGGCAGAGGAAAACATCTGGTACTCCCCTACAAAGTGTTCCCTGCCACCCACACATGGGCTGGACACCACATTGTGCTGTCAAAAACCTCAATCTGTTTTTAACAGCTAAGGAAAACCATTTCCAGCAAAAAGAAACTTAACCTAAATGTTCCTTTGCCAAGTGATACCGCCTCCTTTCTGGTTACATTTATGGGGGGTGGAAACTCACAAGTTAGAAAAAAAAATTAGTAAATCAGTGACCACTGCCCCCCCC
>WAAE01005349.1:35540-53467 GCA_013400495.1 Nicator chloris | reverse complement strand
GAAAAAAAAAAAGCTCACAAATGAATCTAAGTTCTACCTTGTCTTGGTTTCTAAGTTCTACCTTGTCTTGGTTTGTAGTTGACCTAAAACTTACAAGCCTCCCATGTGAAAACGCCAGCAAGGAAGCAGGACACCAGCTGCCTCCCACCTCTGGGATACACACAGGCACAAGGAGGCAGCAGCAGAGGATTTTCAGCCAAACCCCAGGGAAACCAGCTGTGAGAGTGAGCAGCTCTTCCCCAGAGAAGCACAGAGCAGAAGCCAACAACTCCCAGTCACAGACAGATTTTAATTTTCAGGGCTGAGCTCCATAAGCCAGTGTTTAACGCAGACTTACTCTTTTCTTGCATCTAATTCACAAAGAGGAAAGAAAAGGCAAAATGCCTTTGGAAGAGGTGATGGTTCTGGTTCTGGCCAACTGGTGAGGTTTGTCAAGGCTCAGCATTATTTGCTTTCTGCAGTCTTTTATTGCATCCCCATGCTGTAGTGTCTAAATGCTGCATCTAACACCATATACCCAAAATACACACCAATATGTATTCCCAGGGTATAGATGGGGTTATTTGCTGCTTGCTGCAGCTCCTTTGTGTGCCTTCCCCAGGCAGCATGTTTCTGGAGTTTGAGGATGTGGAGCTGAACCATTTCACCCATCAAGCCCTATCCCCAATAACAACATCATCTCTGGCCTCAGTGTCTCTCCATTAGGCCTCTTCCTTCCATTTTCCAGTTGGCACAAACTCCCCACTAATATTTAAGAAAAAATATGATAAACAATACGCAGTATGTCCCAAAACAAAGATGCAGGGTTCCAGCATTCAAAATCATGCAGGGATCTTAATCCCAGTCCAGGGTTTCCAGGATCTACCCTGGTCTTGGGAGATCAGACTGGTTTGGAGAGTTACTTGACATCCTGCCTTCCTGTCCTACTTTTTCCAGCTATCTGAAAAGAGTTTAATTAAGCCCTTCTAAAGGACATTAGAAGCACATACTTACACAAGAAGCTTAACAAATGAACAATCAAATTATTGGAGTTTTGTGCTTTATACTTAGATGGCAATTGAAGATACATGGACAAGCATGAAAGGGCAGTGCACAAGCCTGCTGTTCATAGAGATGCACCAGGCACATGGTACCCCTGAGTGTTAACCACCCCACCAATCAACAAGATGAAAACATATTGTAACATTGACAACAGACAATATTGTCATCCCCTCTAAATTCATGATTTCATGTACCTCAGACAGGGATCTCTGCATATCTGACTCCATAGATACAGCCTGATGTTGCATATCTTCATCGCATTAATTCCCTTTTATTGAAAGGATCTGATATTAATTTTTACATCCATTCAATTTCATATGCTTTTTTCCTGACAAATACTTCTAAGACAAAGTAATTAAAAAATCACTGCAATTAAGCCCTTTGTGATGGCTTCCATTTAAAAAAATAATAGTCAAAGCCATGAAAGAGAGGCAGACATTAATTAATAAATGCATTCACAAAGCAAGCTCTAAACCTCTGGCAAGACTTTGTCAGAAATACCCAATAGCCATAAGTTTCTGTTGGAAGCCCCACTAAGTAGGTGGTAATCAATTCCAGCTTTTCCTCTGAAACTCAAAAAAGTCTTAGGTACTTCCAGAATTTGAAGAGGGGGAAGGGCAGGCCTAGGCCACAAAGCAGAGGAGTCTCACCACATTTCCTTGGAGCTATTATGGTGTCTATCATCATTTAGCTTAAAAATCCTACACAATATAGGCCAGCTCAACAACAATCATCATCATCATCAGTCCCTCTGTAGGAAAGGTGCTTGTTGAAGCAAAAGGAAATGGGCACTAGTTTGCTCATGGCTAGAAACAAGCCTTTTAAAGTCTAACAAGGGTCAACCCAGGACCACTCTGTAAGATGAGGTTTCCTTGTCTTTTTGCTCATCCTGATCAGCTGGTGGTGGCTCCTCCAGATGAGTATTTTGTTTAGATAAGTTCAATATCACACTTCAGGACACAATATTTCAGCCATCAGGGCCCCACACAGGGGCTGCACGATGGAGCAGAGGCTGGAGCAGAGCCTGGCTGCCTCCAGCAGCCCCATCCCTGAGGAAGCAGAAGCAAGGGAAGTTCTCCTAATGACGCAGAGCCCCACAGTGATAACCCTCCAATGCTGGCAAACACTGATGAGGGACACAGAGACTTCAAAGAGGGAAGGGAGTATTTCATAGGAGATATTTTTAAGTTAGACAGAAAACTATTTTCTCTTTTACTCACATTACACACAAATATTCAGTTCCCCTCCATCTTACTTTCCCTTTCTGTGTTTGTAACATTTCTGTAGATGCTGTCTCTGGTTAAAAACAACATGCTTAATTGTCCTGGTGCATGCTCAGCTTTTAAAGCCAACAGTTCTTTGTATCAAGGCTGCCTCAAGAAAATATCAAGAAAATACAGTTCTATAACCAGAGTTAAATAAATTACTTAAGAAATCATCCAGCTGAAATAGGTTTTTCACTATTACAATAAATTATAGATGTGATTTGTTGGCATATTAGTTACAGATGCATGTGTACCAGTCTGCTGGCCAAAACATTCCAAGATCAAAGGAGAAGCTGAAAGTGGACAAGATTATTTATTATCTTGATGAATACCATGCTCAAGAAATCGTCATCACAGCCGTGGGCTCTACAAGTACAGAACAAACAGATACTGTCCTCAAAAACTGAGTGCTGAAGCAGAGATCATGAAACAGATCCAGGGACAAGTCAAGAATGAATTAATGCATCAACACCTCACTTTTTAATTTCACTGTATTAAAAAAGTATACTTAAATCTCTTTCACTTCATCATGCTGCCTCTGTCATCGTGTAACCATTATGTAAGACAGTATAATTAAAAATAAACTTTTCACTCCCCAGCAGCAGTTATGCAATAACTTTTAATTAACTAAGATCCTTCATGTTCAAGAGAACATTTAAGGAGTTTAAGTTGTAACTCAATGTCCTTCTTCATAGCTTCACATTCAAATCCTCTAACAGAAACTATCTCCATTTTTCTTCTCATCTCTCCAGTACAAAAATGGTTTGTCAGGTTTTATTTGGTTTTATCTGCTTGCAAGATGCTGTCTCGGAGTCCTAAAAATGCAGGGACATATTTTGTGCAATCTGTCAGCAACTGTCTTCAGATGCAAAGCTACAGGGAGTTGATGAGCTCTTTTCTTATCAGAATGAGTCACAAAAATGGATTATCCATTCTTAATCCTCCCTACACTGGCACATTTCTTTATTTGTTTTGTGCAATAAAAATAAAATAGAAGTTAAAATTGGCCTGATGAAACCATATAAGAACAGTTTTCTCTTGGAATGCTCTGGCAGAAGAGAACATCATTGCCATTTTAGAGAGCCACAGAGTTTCCAGTACCCATTCCGTTCTTCTCCAAACGCAAACCCCCCTTGCTTCCAGGACCCATTCTGGCACTATGGGTGGTTTCCCCCATTAGTCTGGGATTTTGTCATATCCTGTTACCCCACATGATGTTCTGTAGTTTTGGGGGCTCTTTAGGGCTTTCTCAAAAAGTCATCTTCTCTCCACAAACTTAACAAACAAGAAATCATTTAACCTTTTTTTTTTTCTTCACAAAACCATAAAAGTCTTTTTCACCATAAAAGTCTTACTAATCTGCATTTGCTTGAAATGCAAATATTTTTCACAAAATTGTTCTGCTAATTTTCATGAAAGCCAGCACCTTACAGGATCACAACCCCGTCACTGAAACTCTCTTTCACCTAAATCTCAAAAGAACAAAACTGGAGCCTGGGTAACCTCCCTTCCATTTTGAATGGGGATTTAGTAAGAGAAGTGTGAGTTTTGCTGCTGTTTGCTAATCCCAACAGAGAGGAAAAAGGAATCCAAACCGCCTGAAAGCTCATCCCTGAAAATAATGTGATTTTCCAATACGATTTTAAAAAATGCGTCTCTTCATAGATTTGAGCTTAAAAGGAAAAAAGTAGGGAAAAAAGAAGTCTTCATACTTCTAACATATGGTCCACGGCCAACTTTTAGTGCAAAGCTGCCCCATCAGGCAGCAAGCTGATGGACAGAACGGAAACCAGGCCTTCTTCTTTATGGTTATTTCCTTGCTTATTGGATTTGGATTTTTAGCTTCACTCTGAAAGGCTGCCATGCTACACTGAGTACATAGTAGCTGGCATCACTTTAAAGGCCCTGGCAGATCTCAGTCAGCAAACCAGATTAGTTACACCACGCAGGAAGGAGGGCTTGTGTGTTTTGGGGAGCGAGGGGGAAGCAGGAAGACATCCCGTTGCGGTGGTGAAAGAGGAACTGGCGTGGGGGAGGGAGAGCAGGGAAACAAGCCTGCTCTGAAATTTGACTTTCATCTCAGACAGCGTGCCCCACTTAACTGCACAAGGCCATTACGCACGGATACGACTCCAGCGTCCTGGGAGACCCTGGCAGGCCGCACTGCACGTGAACCGTCGCGCTGCCGGAGCAGACGTGGGTGTCCTGTCATGCCACATCAGCTCCAGGCTGGTGAGCGCTGTCAAGGCCGTGGGGCGGCACAGTCCGTGTCCGCGTCAGCGCAGGCGGCGTCCTGCGGGTGACACGCGAAGGCCGCGGTGGGCAAGCACCTGAGCCAGCTCAGAGGGCAGCAGCACCGCTGAGTAACGTCCCCGTGCTCCAGAAAACATCCTGACCCTCAAGGCTTCATCTTCCACCCACGTGAAGGAGGCTTCACCCGCTTCCACGCGCCTGTGCCGTACCTGATTTGCCAGTCGCTTTGAAGGGGCTTCGGAGCCAAGTGTTTCCTGTGAATTACTCCTTTTTCTGCAAAACCCACTTAATGGAATTAAATGAAGGATCTGTTTGGCCCACAGAGTATGTGAAGTGCAGAATTAGATTTTATCTCGGTCCGTTACAGAAAGTTTCAAAATGCAGACAAATTTTCAGTCATAGGTTGATAAAAACTACTCCAAAAATACAATGCAAAACTGTAAAAGGTTTTTTTCCTTCTACAAATAATTTTGAAATACATGGTTTATTTAAATAATGTACATCATTAAAGAATTATAAATGACAGCTACAGAGGAACTAGATAAAGAGAAAACTTTAATTATTTTAAAAATTTCTTTTCCAGTTTTTTGTACAGACAAGAAAAATCATTAAAGCAGAATCACAAAGATTATTCTGCAAGGAGAAAAAAAAAAAGTCCCTCACATGCTACCTAAGACATCAAACAATGTTAAACATATTTGACAATCTGCTATTCATTAAAATATACATTTGGCTAATCCCACTGGGCTTAAGAATTTGCAAAATTTAGCCTAATGTATCCTGGGCTGCATCCAGAGCCCCCTGGGCAGCAGGGCAGGGAGGGGATTCTGCCCCTCTGCTCTGCTCTGCTGAGACCCACCTGGAGCTCTGCATCCAGAGCTGGGGTCCCAGCACGGGAAGGACAGGGACCTGCTGGAGTGAGCCCAGAGGAGGCCACCAAGGTGATCAGAGGGATGGAGCAGCTCTGCTGCGAGCAGAGGCTGAGATAATCGGGTTCATCAGGGGTTTATCAGCCTGCAAAAGAGAAGGTTTCAGGATGACCTAATTGTGGCCTTCCTGTACCTGAAGGGAGCCAAAAAGAAAGGTGGAAGGGGACTATTTACAACAGCCTGAAATGACAGGACAAGTGGAAATGGGTTATCGAAAGAGAAGATTTAGTTTAAATTAGGTTTTAGGAAAAACAGTACAGTGAGAGTGGTGAGGCACCTGGAACAGGTTGCCTACAGAAGCTGTGGGTGCCCCATCCCTGGAAGTATCCAAGGCCAGGCTGAAAGGGGCCTTGAGCAACCTGCTGTATGGAAAGGTGTCCCTGCCTGTGGCAGAGGGGTTGGAATGAGATGATTTTTAAGATCCCTTCCAACCCAAGCCAATCTATGATCTTATGATCTCTAACCTAAAGTTGAGGTACCATCTTTGTCCCTCTATCCTGTCACTTTTTTTTTTTTTTTTTTTTTTTTTTTTTATGTTTCAGCACTTTTTCCACTAACAAAAGAAGAGGAAATTATTTTATTATTTTGGACCTACTCCTTGGAAATGCTGCTTCCTCAGCAGTCAGATTTTGCTTAGGGCACAACTCCATTCCCAGTCAAAGGATTGTACCCTGCATAGGAGGAGATAAAGGAATAGCAAAACAATTGTATGAAACATTATTTATATTTGAGAATTACACCACCTTATCAATACAAAAAAGCACGTAAAAGGATAAAAACATATTAAGGCATGTTCTGGTCACAAGCAACAAGTTCCCTTTCTGCTGTGATCCTTCTATCTTTGGCTGCATCACCTCTGACAACACTCTTGATGCCCTCACTGAGCATCACTCAAGGGCTGTGTGACAATACTTCCTGCATGCCTGTCACCTCTGGCTTACACCTTATCTCCTCAGGAAGAGACATATGCAGTGCATAAAGATGGTCTTTCAGAACCATAAGATTATTTTAACATGACATGCACACAGAGTGCCATCTTGGGGCAACCTGCTACTAAGTTTTCCAGACATTTTGTCACTGTAGGAACTACAGACTGGATTAATTTCAGCTCAGTTCTGCTGCCTGTATTTTATACCTGAATGTATGTCTGAGCTGCTCGAAAAGAGAGGTGGCTTTTTGAAGGAACAATTGATCGGGTTTTTCTAAACATCAGTGTGAAGGTGACCTGAAATTCCCAAAGCACTGCCAGTTTTAATGCCCTGAGTGCAGGAGCAAAAGCTCTGACAGCATTTATTTTTGGTCAGACGACCATATACATATACACACACCCGTATACTTATTAGATTAATAAAACCACAGAAAAACAGCCTGCAAGAAATCAAGCCTCTGCTTTTAAGAAGTCAGGTATTGCACAGCAGGGAAAAAGATATAAACTGTGGATTCTTGGAGAAATTGCTAAAAATTAAAGCACTAACACACTGGCAGAAGAGCTGAGCTGCTCGTACTCCTATTCTCTTCTGCTGTGGAAGCAGTGCAAAGCACCTGGTCTCAGGGCTTGGTTCTGCTCAAGTCCATCCAGGACCAGTCCAAAAGCAATGCCATGTCTTACCTCTGATGTTGACCCTTAGCCCCACACAACTCTCAAACCCGTGTCCAACATACACACAAACCCCACTGATAATCCCTCAGGTGGAGCAATGTGGTGGTACAGAGGGGTTTCCAAGAGCTGTGCCTAGACCACAGGAGAGCAACAATCCAAAAATGACCAGACAACATCAGTATCACACAGAGTTGTTAGACAGCAGAGAATAAATGCTCTAAGGAGATGAAGAACTGCATTGTAGTAACCCTTCTATCCTTCTTACAATAATTTAATACCAACAGGAAAAAATACCAGCCCTTTCCATAAATATACTTAAAGTATTACTACCATGTGTGTGGAGAAGGGTTTTTGCACTTTCTTTCATTGCAGAGCTAAAATCCTGGCACAATCTCAAGTGAAAGATGAAGCCAGGGGTCTGCTGCAGAGCCTGTGTGTGTACCACAAACCACCAGGCACCCTGGCACAGCCCAGCCCTGCCACCAGCTCTGCTCCTCAGGGCCAGGACCAAAATAACCCCCTGGGAAAACTTCCAGGGCCATTACCTACCCACTTTAGCAAATACAACTCACACTAGTTTTCAGAAGTTCCCTGTTTTATTCACTGACTAACAAATATGCATGAGGAAACCAGCGATGGAATTTAGAAGAAAGAGATCCAGTGTTTAAAATTAGCCCCCATGAAGATGTACAAGGAGACAAGGAACGGGCAAAAAGAGAGGTTACAAAAATAAGAATGCATCATCTGTAGAACAGATACAAAAACACTTTCTGCTTTAGTACACAGGGATGGCATCTCCTGCACAGCAGAACCTGCACACAGCTGTCCATACAGAGAGCTGGAACAGCACAGCATTCATATGGGAAATGCCCTAGGTTGGAACAAGCTGGTTTCTGCCTGCCAGTCATCAGGCAGACACAGAAGTCGATTATTCTGTGCCCTTTCCCACAGGGTTGAGTGCTTGGACCTAAGGAAGCATACAGAAGGAGGGATGGGCTATGAAGAGTCTCTGCAGTGTGACCACAAATCAAGCAACAATGTGCAGAAGGCCGAGACCACCACTGTTATCAGAAGGGCAACTACAAGGAGTCCCCATCTGGGTGATCTCCTGCCCACATGATTGAACCTACCAGCCATGAAAAATTTGTAAGTGTGGCAAAGGAAACACAAGGTGGTGTCTCCCGTGCTGAAGGGTCAGCAAGGGTCAGCCAAAGGCTGCCACAGCACCAGACCAGATTTATAATGAAGACCCTCTGACACCTCAAAGCATGTCTACACAGGTAGATTCACCCAGGTTAAAGTAAATTTGGATGCAGGCCAAAATTACTCTTCTTGGTTAATGGGACATGGGACGAAATAAAATCAATTTGTAATAAAAGTTCCAGAAGGTAAACTGTCAGGGAATTCATCACAAACAGCATCTCATGAGGGCAGGTCCTTAGTTTCCTCCTACACCACCTGAGATCCTTCAGCCAGGCAGGAAACCACCAAATACCAACAAAAACCATGAAAACAAATGGTGCCATGCTTTTTCTGTAGGCCTTTGCAGTAACAAGGGGGGCCAAGTGCCACGCAGAGAGAATGAACTCTGGCAGCCGTGTGGTAAATCACTGCCCTAGACGCCAGCTTTTTGGAGAGAAGTTTCTGCAGCCTGCAAAGAGAAAGTCAGGCCTCAGGCTTGCATCATCCCACCCCTGAGTCATCCCACCACACAGATCCTCTCCCCTACCATCACTCCTTGGCCTGGCTCATGTAATTATTACTGCAGAGCTGCAATCATCCCTGTGCAGTCGGAGCAAAGCTGGCATACCCACTCGCACAAAAGAGCCACACTCGCCCCAAATTCAGCACCTGAACACAAAACTGAGACCCCAGGATAAAAAGGGGAGGCAGGGAGGGCTCCCCTCAGGCTCCTCAAGGGATTCAGGCAGGGGGTGCTGCCTGAGATACAAGATGCCCTACATAAAGGGGACAGGAGAGGGGGCAGAGTAGCAGTGGGGGATGGACAATCTCTGCCAGGCTCGTGCCTGTGACCAGGTTATGTCAGGTGCTATTAAGGCACGAAGTGTGAGCACGCGTGTGTGAAACCCCAGTGCAGACTGCTCCAGCAGCCCTCCTTTATGGAAAATGAAACCTCCTTTAAAAAAAAAAAAAAAAGCTTTAACAAAAAAACCCCAAACAACCAAACAGAAAACAACAGCACACCCTATACAGCAGTTAAGAGAGAAAAACATGCACCCAAATGTGCCCAGGGGAGCAAACCAAGGAGACTTACACCTCCAAAACCACCCTCCTCCCCTGGGCTGAGTGCTGCTGCTGCCTTTTCTGCTGTCTGCTCAGCTCCGCCGCCCATCCACGTCCCCCGAAGGCAGAGCTGCAGCCGCCGGGGAGCTCTGCTGTGCCTTCAAAGAGCCTAAACTGGGTCAGCAGAACGGAGAGAAAAAACCTGATTAAAGCATGAAGAAAGCTAGCAGACCTGCTGGCTGAGAGACAGCAGAAGGAAGGGAAAGGCACTCACAGGCTTTGCATCTCCTTGGAGGCAGAGAAAGACAAGGGCTGCTGGTCCCCCATTCCACAACTGCAGGGAGGGAAATGGGTTACTCAAATCTGTAGTGGGATGCAGACAACAGAAACACATTTGGGGATGGGGGGGTATAAGTAGATAAGTCCTTCTGTCCTCCATGCAGCATTCTGCCTAGGGCCACCCTCACCCACATTTCCAGTCAATTTATTCTGACTTAAACCGAGTGAAACAATTTAAATCCATGCAAATCTAAAATCCTTCATGAGCCTTATGGCTACGATTTGCACCATCCTTTCTTGTGCCTGAATAAACCCAGAGATGTCGGAGGAAGACCTCCAACAGCTGCCAAACTCAAGCAGCATCTTTTGGATGCAATTAAAAATGCTAAACAGGATAACCAGGAGGCCATGAGGAGGAAACTTTGTTTCTCTGAGAGACACTTCTAACCCTAAAATAAAACAAGCCAAAACCACTTCTGCATCTGTAGGTGAAGTGCAGCAAAAAGGTTTGGGGCTGCCAAGTTCCAGGGGCGAGGTGGATCCTGAAGAAGGACATGGCTACTGGAACTATAATTGGGGTGACATTTGAAAAGAAAGAGAGTTTTGCAAACCACCGAACTCAGAGCAGCTGAGAACTCTTGCAGTGACCGAGGGTCTGCTGATGTCCAAACCAGGTGATGGTGGAAAATAGAGATATTGTTGTCCCCTGGTACCACCAACATCTCCAGAACCAAACACCCCATCTCCCTGAAACCCGGCATAAATCTAACCTCACTCTGGAAAACACCTCCAAGCCACATTGCTGAAAAGACAAACAGGTTTTTCTCCACAGATCCTGGGAAACCAGCTCCAGATCCGTCTGCAGAGCTGCACACCCACCACTGTGGTCTGTGGGCCCACACAAAGCCATCGCACCCTCGTCCGGACCGCTGGCTCCAGGGTGGGCTGTGTATTTGCTTAAAGACGGCCAATGAAAATATCAGCTTAAGAAATCACAGCAGCACAGGATGGGTGGGGAGAACATTCCCTGCTAGAAAGAATCTGAGCTCTGCAATTGCACATATCATATCTAGGCATTGTTGTAAAGACCTCTGTCTACAGAAGGAATAGGAGATTTGATCTAGTACGCAAATAAAAATCAGAAATCTCTCCTGTCAGCCATGGAAAAGGCTATCAATAATTCATATTAACAAAAAAGGAGATCAAGGAAAAGTGCTGTGTTAGTTTGACATTTTGATATGTTGGTTCAGAATTCTTCTTTAATGTAATATGTAACAAACAGCACAGTTCATCTATAAATGCCAGACACGCTTGCAAATTGTTGAATATAGCAGGTCCTATTAATATTCACTTAGACTTTTCAAATTAATTCATTTTCACTGCCTTTACATCACTTTTACTGCCTCTACCCAGCAGTTGTAGGTCAAGTGGAGCTCTCAGAAATGCTACACAGAGTTTCCAAAGATAAAGTTTCAAATTTGTAACCACGTTTCCATCTATTTCTTAGTGTTACCCACCACATAGCTTAATGTCCAACCCAACTTGTTTGACTATTACGTACTTGCTGCGGATTGCTTCTAAAAATTGTACAGTCAGGAGCCAGAATGAGGTCTTGTGTCCTAAATCAACTGTCTGTGCAAGTTCACTCTCATATATTGTGGTTTGATTTCACTTACAATTTCCTTATGGGCATTTGGTGGAGTGGATGAAGTATATTATGCTCCAGAAAGCACAGGCTTGCAATCCACAGATTTCAGTGTTATGTTGCAAGAGGTATTTACTGCAGTGGAGAACTGCTGGCAAATTTAACATGTATTGCTCAAGCTCAGTCTGTATTCCCTTGGCTGTGCAGAAGACACAACGGGACTCACATCTTCTAGGTTTAAGTAGGGTAGGGCAAATTTCTTGCAAGACAAAATCCCCTCTAAAAGGCAGAAAATTATTAACTCTCTGTGACTTATCTGTTCCAGGGTCGAGTAAAAAAGTACATACTCCTGTTGTTACATCACTTCAACGAAAAATTCTCTTTAAAGTACATTTTTAGGCAATATTCAGGCAGTTGTTTTAAAAACTATTTCCCTAGAGTACAGTCCCTGATGGTATCAACCTTTGTTAGAGGCTGACACAGTATTGTGCTGTCTTTGGAGGGAAAGCAGTGGTCACTCATATCCTGAGTATGGCTGGACAGTACAGACTCTTGGATACAGACTTGTAGATCCATGGCTTTTCTAGGTATTGTAGCTTTGAAATTACTATTTACATTGGCTGCTCTATCTAGAAGAAAGTCATAGTTTGTTGGAGGGGCAACAGTTACCGAATGTGATGACACTTCAGATGGTAAAGGTGTTACCTGATACAGGTGATAAAGCTGTGTCATCCTCTGTATCATCCAGACCATTGTGAACAGGAAGAGCCAAAATTACAATTTTTTTTTTCTCCCACCAATTGTCTGCAGAGAGCCATGCTGAGAGTTGCATCTACTGGAATCCTATGGCACTGCCATATCTCCAGAAACAGCGCTCACAAGACTGATCTGCTTTTACCTATGAGGGAGCCAGGCAGGTCAACCTCCCTGCTAGGGAGCAAACTGCCAGAGGAAAGCCTTTCCCTCACACATTTCAACCCAAGGACTCCCATCCCCATGACCTCTCATCCCCAAAACTCCCACCCCTACATACAGCATCTCTTGGTTCAGTGCTATTTGCAAGGAAGCAGCTCCAAAGACAAGATCTTAAAGCCAGGGCCATCTGCATCTCTATGTCTGCTTGACTGTCTCTTGGGCATCTCTCAGATCATGCAGGTATTGCATCATTTTGAGGAAAGCAAGTCGTGGCCAAGCCTGCAGGTGGGACCAGCTGGCCCAAAGGTGGCCTTGGGTCTTCCCTTAATCACATGTGGAATATGCAAAGGGAGTAGAAGAACAATGTTCAAGCTAAAGACAGCTCTCGAGTCTTCCTTAGTCTTGCTTTTGCATATGCAAATAAATTTGTTAAATCACTTAGACGCTTTTGAAAATTTTAGTCACTGTTGGAATAAACCCCTAAAAAAATCACAAAAGAATCTCAGAAAAACCACTGCCACTCACTCAAAGGGCTACAGTGTGAACTACAAACCTCTGAAACCTGTTTAGAAAAGCCACTCCGGAGCAGGAGGGAAGGAATGGCCACAGCCAGCAATCAACAGACTGACATGCAGAAGGGTCCCATCTGGCAGCATGAATTTTATTTCTGATTACAAAAAAACACTGCCCAGAAGCCACAGCAGCAGCAGCAGCTGGATGAGGATCTGGCAGCTCAGACTGTGACCCCCTACCAACATGACAGCTCCCAGTTCCTGGGATAGGGGTCTGAAGCAGGTACCCTGCCCTGGTCCCAGAAACATCACAAAACAGAGAACAGGGCACTGAGCTGAATTGATGGGGGTTTAAAGCATAAGACACAACTTTACATGAGCCTGACCACTCTCAGATCTTCACTTGTATCATGAAATCGGGGCGGGGGAGGGAATCCTTCCCTGACATGCAGTAGAAGCACAAACAAGTTATTATTTGAAAGGCTGTACAAAGGTTAAGTCTTTAATCCCCTTAATCCAGACGACAAACAAACAAAACCCCAAGAATGGGATCCTGGAGCACAGCTGAATACTGTCAGGTCTCTTGCGGGGGCTCTCTATTCACATTGCTGCAGACAGTCATGAGCCTCCAGCTAAAAAGTTGCTGCAAAGAAAAGAGATGCAGGCACGGTTTTATTCCCAGTCCTCTAAAGCTTATCACGGGCAATTTGGCAGCCTGGGCTCATGTTTCAGTGAGCAGAGTTTAATCCTCAGGTTAGTGGTACCAGGGTTACTGGATTTCCAGGTCTGCCTGCCGTTGCCCTCCTACTGACTCTCGAGTGCAGTGACTCCTCCTGCTTGTTACTCGTGCACAGGGAAAATACAGATTCTGCTGAATAAAATCAAGAGTGGTCAAGGCAGGGGAGGAATCAGATAGTGACACAGAGAAGCATCAGAAAATGAACTGCAGGGTGTTTAGGGCTGAGGAGAGCTCCTCTTTCGGTGCACCTTACAGAAAAAATTTGGGTCTGTGCAATGCATGCCAGCATTTGTTCCACTCCCAAACCATGACACTGTGGTAAGCAGACACCAGTGCAGGCACTCAAAGGGTTAAATGGATTTAGGACTGACCTGGGTTTATAGAATACGGGGAAATTCTTCCACTTATTTCAGCAGGAATTGGGTCAGCTGCAACCATGCATCCTAAATGAACCACAGGAAGAATGTCGCTAATTTCAGTAGTAGTCTTCATGCAATTCAAAGTAGATGTGTGGTTATTTACCTTGCTGAATCAAGTCTACAAGAAAAGTCTAAGCCAGTGAAATAAGCAGCACATTTACAATGGCACTCTCCTTTCTGCCATGCAGCCCATTACAAGCTAGAGAGCTACCAAAGATGAGGTTCAAGAGTTTGTAATTAACCACATTTCCTCTCAAAGTTTTTCCTCATCTTTTCTGTATCTGCCTTGCTAAGTATGAGGCATTCAGTGCACAGTCTGTCAGTTTAAAGAGAAGAATTGGTGCACATGATCTAAAAGGTCACAATTTTAGATACTATTACCACCTAGACAAGCTAGCAGAAGAGTTAACAGCACTGGTACAGCCCAATCCTTGACAAGAATTTCTAAGAGTCTTTTTGGAAATGAAAAGTCACCTTTCTCCTCGTTTTGGAGACTCATCGGGTTGCTGCAACAGCTCCCTAGGCCTCTCCCCACTTTGCTACAAGTTGAATTGGACCCAATCTCTCACTCTGAGCAGAGGTCAGACCAGTCCCACTGGCAGAGCAGCAGAGCACATGAAGGCTGGAGGGCTGCGAGATGTTCTCTGGTTGTTGAGCAGTCGCTCTGTTGAGCATCAAGCACACCAGATCCACATCATTCCTGCAGTCCTGCTCACTGTGTCCCCACCGCAGCCAGAGCTGCAGATCACACACAGAAAAGAAAATGCAAAAGGCAATTGCACTGTGCAGATACAAATTATGCGATCCAGCCTCCAAATCTCAGCACACCAGGCTAGAAAAAGAACACAAAGGCTCCTACCTCAGCTGATGAGACCCACACTAACCAAATTCAAAGGGATGTGCAATGGCACAGCTCCTGCTCCCCACAACTCCCCGTCTCTGGTCTCAGCAAATTCTACAAAAGCACATTATCCATTTGAGATCATACGTGCAGTGAGAGGAAAAACTAGATGGGAGGAGGTAAAGAAAAAGACACTCAGCCCAGATCCCGATTTGTAACTGGGCCCTGAATTACTGCTAGAACAAGGCTCCCTCTGCCACGAGGATGGCAAGTGTCTGATCTCATTTTGTACAACTGCAAAGGTCACTGCAAAATTACAGCTCAGTCCTGGTTTCATTTGGAAAGAAAAAAATTCCATGGTTCATTTAGATCATTTGGGAGCAGTCAGCCTTCTCCCAACTCCCAGCACAGAAGTCCCATCTGCCCAGTCTTTCACCCCACTTTCACAGAGCCCAACAACTGTGTTTCAAGATGCATTATAAAATCAAAAGAGAAGGGGCAATGACAGTACAGCCCAGGAAGGGTGAAAAGGACTATGAAGGGCAATAAAACCCCTTATTTATGTGGAGACTGCTCATGCCATACACTATCAGGCTGCCAGGGCCCCTGCCTGCCTAAGTGCTGACAGCCTTTCCATCCCTGATAGTTCACAAGGTTATGGTCCCTGCTGACATTTCATTCCACTTACCAGCCTGGTTTTCCTTAGCCCCACCAGTTCTAGGTCTGATCTCACAGCCAGTAGCTCAAGAATATGACAATTAAAGATTAATGTTATAAGTGCATGGAAAGTAGAAAAATTCAGATTTTTTTAATGTCATGCCAGACCTATTCACTTTTAAACCTTACCCTTGTGCTTCAAGACACCAGGCCAGGAGTGTTACTTTTCCCCAGCAGACTGCAAATGCTTTCTTCCTTTCAGCTGCCAACTAGTTTTGTGGGCTAATATATTTTTCTTTATTCAATTATTCACTGCAACACATGAAACATTAAGCAGCTTCTTTCCATGAAGAAATGAGTGCTGTTTCCCAATGACAACATGCTAAGTATCCTTAATAACAGGAATAAGGAAATGAGTTTACTAGAACAAAGGGGGAAAGGGCAGAGAAAATGAGAGAAGCTCAGAGCAACCAGAATTTACTAACACAAAAACCCCAAAATTCATTTCTAAGAAAGTGGACACAATTAGCTGATCTGGGAAATACAAACAAAAAGAAACAGACTCCTAAAGTGCAAAAAATGTTTTCTGATAGGACTTCTGGGCTACAATTCTTCTCTTTCTCAACACTGGCGGTGATGGGTCAGTGAGAAAGAAGCCACAGATGCAATGTTCCAATATGTAACAGTTGTGTTTTCTTAATAGTGCTAAACCCCTGATAGCTGTGAGAAATGTGTGTTCTTCCAAAGAACAGAAAGTTAAAGGCTGAAGTCATTAAAAAAAGCCATTCCAAGCCACAATTTTTCCTGTGAAAGCAGGACTGCAAACACAACTTCCAGTGTACGCTCTCCTCATTTCATGCCTTTAGCAGCAGCAAGAGATGGTCTCATCAGGTTACAGAGCATCCTGAGCTCCTGGGAGCACCCCACACCCCTGCACTGCCAGCTCACCAAGGATCCAGGGTGGGTCAAACCTGGTGATCTTGACACTTCTGCGGGCTCTGATGAAACTCTCCTCTCTGCCCTTGAAAGCCTGGGTAGAATTGTGTGGGCGAAAGGATTTTTCCTGATTCTGGTGTTTATTTGTTGGGTCACAGAGGTAAAATTATCTCTGTTTGATTACTTAAAGCTGTTGGCTGTGGAGATAATCTGTGCATTAGCAGCTGTACGGTGGGTGGTTTGCAGTTCTGAATCGGTAGCTGGAAGCAAAGAAGTCATTTTGCACAGCACTTTAAAACTGAAAACCGAGCATACAGGACAAAAAGCCCTCCACGGCCCCATGCAGAAGCTGCCTTCTGCAAGGAGAAATCCTCTCATTTTCTGGCAACGAGGAGGGTGAGTGTCCAGCCATGTCCTCCCGAACTCCCCCATCTCCCATGGCAGCACCCACAGAGAAAGAAGAACACCTCCAGCAAACACCCAGTGGAGCCTTAACTCCTGCAATTGCAACATCTGTCTCTTTATGCCTTCACAAAAAGAGACTGATTACCAATAGCACAGCTTAAAACAGCAGGTCTCAGCAACTTTGTTTAAGAGCCACAAACTTGCTATCATGAATCTAAATCCCGTTACCCTTGGGAGGAAGGGGAGCTCAAACCTCCTGCCTGGGCACAACTTCTCTGGGAAAGGTGGAACAATGCTCCTGTGCACCGTGGATAAATATTTAGAGTGCAAACACTGCTGGAAACTACAGTCTAAACTCTTCATCTGCTAATCCACCAAGCAGCACTCCTTGCCCACTTCTGTCTGTAGGAGAACCATAGCAAGCTGCCCCTTCCCAAGGCAGTATAACTTTGGGCATTTTTCTGTGAAGGTTTGCAATTTTTCTCCTCTTACCTTAACTTTGTCTGCAGCTGCTGGGCTTTAGTCCTGCCAAGGAGGAGTGGGGGCAGTTCTGGGCAGATTTCAGGCTGGAAGATTTATAAAGAACAGACATCAAAACCAAAGAGCAGAAAACTGATAGTAGATACCAAGGGACATGAAGCTTCCCAGAGACAGGAATGACAAGAAGCAGAGATGCATACTTGTTTTATTAAAAATCTGCATATGAAAGCAGAGGGGAGCATCCTCACACACAACAGACCTTCTCTGTGCTATCTCTTCACTTTGGCATGACCTGAGACAAAGCAGAGACACGCAGCTGATGTTAAAGTATCACCTATAGGGAGTCCTTGGTTGTTTGGGATTTTTTGTGGGGGGGAGTGGGTATCAGTTTTGCCAGCACTCTATAGGCAAGTGCCTTACTGTGGTACACAGACACGTGCAACCTCCACAAAGCCACAACTGCACCAAAGATCTGTAGGCACAATTGATAATATCTGGAACACATTAAAAAATTAGAATGTATAGTTCCCTCAGCAGCTGTACTACTTTTCTCACAGTCTTTACTAATTAACAGACATTGAGGAGCTACCAACAAGCACAGGCCCAAGGTCGTGTTTACCTTCCTTTCTAAACAAGGCACAGAAAAATACCTTCAGCATTGGCAACGCTGCAGTCTCACGTGTCACAGAACTAAAACTTCAAAGAGCATCTTTGCCATAAGCCCCCCATGTTCTTTTTTTTTTTTTTTTTTTTTTTTTTAAAACACA
>WAAE01005349.1:0-35429 GCA_013400495.1 Nicator chloris | reverse complement strand
TTTTTTTTTTTTAAATCACACAAATTAATCAAATATGGCATATTCATGGATTGGTCCACTACCTCTCTTTTTCTAACCTCACCCATTAAAATCCTTTTTTGGGAGCAAAACTGGAGTAAATTCAGCCCTGTGTATTTTATAATGCAAATTATCACACTGAAAAACGCACATCAAGGAAGGCCGCCAACAGACAGCTCATTTTTGTAAAAGGAGTGGGAATGGAGGACAGGGAGGCAGCCAGGGCAAGAAACTGCTCAGGTTTGCAGATCCCAAAGGAAAGAATTAAAACCTATTTTGAGGCACTTCCAACATTTCCACTGCTGTCCTGCCTGCACTTTAAAAGCTATCTCCACTGTGCCACCAATTTTTATATCTTTTAGCAAGTCATTTAAGATCGTTTTATCTGCTCATTACCATAAAGAGTTAAAAATGACATGGTCTGTCTTAGGATGAGCAAAGGGACAGACAGGGCAAATGTTTTATTTATGCTTTAAAATTGGATGTGGAAAGATTTATAAATGGATTAATTTTAATTAGTGTCCTCATTTTATATTAAAAAAAAGCATGACTTAAAATTAATGCATTGCTACCCTGAGTATTAACAAATATGTCAAGTCTTTGCTTCTTTTAAAGCTCCTTTGTTGTTTAGAGTTTTTTATTATATATCAAAAGCAGCCTCCAATGAGGCTAATTTTCAAAAACCATGATGGAATGCAGCATGGCATAAACATTTTTCTTGATTTTTAACAAGGCAGACGCAATAAACATTATTCTCCTAGGGGAATGTTTGCACTGTGGCCTCTGTGTCCTGTCTCACAGCATGGTGGAGGCAGGTCCTTGCCCCAGACTCATCCCAAAGAACCTCTTTGTTATTTGGGAAGCTAAAACTAGACACCCACCCCAGAGCAGAAGTATTTGAACAATGGCTTTAACATTTGTGTCTCCCTGAACCATTTCTCTAGTGGCTGCAGAAACTGGATTCCTTGCAGATAAAGCGCAGGTGAGATACCTGGGAAGATTTTTAGAAGACCACGTGAGATGCCTTGACATTTGTGCTGTATTTTATTAGGGCACCAAGCAAAATGGACTCACAGCAAGGCCAAAAGTAAAGATTTCCTGGGGTTCAACAATCCAAACCCTGCCTACCTGAGCTTCTTCTGCAGAGCGTAGGACCACAGACAGCAGAGATGAGAACAATCAGCCTTTGTCCCCACCTTCTCCACACTGACTTGTGACAAGCACAGAGAGGTGTCTGCCTTTGGGGGTTTACTTACAGTACAAACCAGGTAAGAAAGTCCCAAGCCGTTTGCTGTCTCCAGGATACCAAGACCAAACCACCTTTTACCCAAATTCACTTGCAATATTCGCCTGTAGTATTTTTACATTTTAGGACTGTATCTGAAGGCATCCCCTCTCCTAAACACTGAGTCCCATGAATAAGCTCTCTCATCTGAGCTGCTTCTTGCTGTGTAGGCTCCACGAGATTCAGCCTTCCCCCTAGTTCACAACAGTCTCTCCACCACTGAAGTTCTCTTCAAATCCCACTTGGTCACTGCAGCCTCTTCTCTCCACACAGTTAAGCTGACTCGCCTCCTCTACAGCCAGCACCACAACTGAATTAATTAATCTTAAAAGTTACAACCACTCTATTCCAGCTTTTTTTTTTTCCCTTCTTCAGCTCCTTGCTGCATGTATCTTCCAGTGCTGTACCTGACATGTGCTTTGACTCTGCACACAGGGCTGCCTTGGCCCCTCAGTCACAGCAGCCCTTTTCTCATTCAAGCCACTGAAACTATTTCCTGTGCTGGAAAGGGCTGGAGAGGAGCTCCCATCAAACGTTCCTACAGCTCCAATGCCTCCATGGCCACCACGTGCTGCCTATGCCCACACCAGGTGGAGGGGACCGGCACATGACACGATGCCACACCTACACAAACCGGGCTGTCCCCTCATTGTCTTCTCCTCCACATTTCTCCTCTGAGCACCCTGCTCTCCCTGCACTGCCCACACATGTGGATGTGACATCTCTCTAGCTCCTGGCAGCCTGTCTTCAGACTCCTGCTCCTATTCTGGCAGTCCAAGAAGGCATGAAATGAAACCCCTGGCCATTCTGGAGGCCGTGTTGCTGTTGTAATAGCCCCAGCACAACGCGCCTGAGCATTTTAGGGTATCACAGCTGTGAATCATTGGCTCGTGAAGGATGAAGTCTGGCACCTTCCTGTACTCCAGCCAAACAAAAGGGAGGAGGAAGAGAGAGAAGTGACACTTTCCCCTCCGCTTGATGAAAGCAAAATCTGATGGCGTGGGGGGGGGGGGGAAGAAACAGTCTGGGTGCTAAGCCTTTATTAATTAATGCATGTTTTGAAAAAAGAAATGCAACAGTGCACTCATTTTGGCTGGTTTCTAGGAGCTTTTGTGACCTTAATAATTCATGTTTATGCAAGCTGCTTATAATGTTAAGCAGTTGGGTTTTGTAGATTTTGTCCATTGCATTTAACTGAGATGAATACATCTAGCTGTGAAATGAGGTTGGCCATAATACTCACAGGGAAGCTTTAAAAAAATTTAGTGTTTTTAGAAGGACTAACCAAATTCACAGCTTTGTCTGAAATAATTTTCCATCTATTAATAATACACACAATATAAGAAACAGAAAATAATTTTTTCCCAGATTCATCCTTTCCCTTTGCTTTTGACGTTTTGGCAGCATTTCCAACATCATTTAACTGCTTCTCAAGCACATAATCAGGGTCTCCTGCCTGTTTTGCCTTTTTCATAGCAACAGGAGCATAAAGGGGGGATTACAAATACGAAAGTGGTCCGGAAAACTAAGAGGCAGGTGGAACTCATATTTTGGATATCAGTTTGGGCTCCTGCAATGCGGAGCAATAAGTAGCAAGAGCACTGCTAGCACACGGAGAGGCTTTAGTATTCCAGGCTTGTCTCCCGTGGACACACAACTCCTCTGGGACACCGCTTCAGACAGTGGCCTGGACTGAGCAGCAGCTACCTGTCCCACCAGGTAGCCAGAAGAAAGCATGCCGGAACCCAGAATAAGCAGCCGCTTATTGTCCTGAATATCTTTATAAGTCTTTCCCAACACACCAGATATGACTATTCCTACACACCCTTCACTGAAATTAACACGTCTCTGAAAATATCTGCACTCACTTTTTTTAACACGAGATAGGCCATTTTTCTCACTATCCCTTTGTTGGGGATTAGATTTGTTTCCTTTTGTCTTATAGAATTTTTTCCCATAAGTTGCTAGGAGGCCAACTACTGAGTACTCATGAGTACTTGGCCAAAACAAAAGTGGCCAAAAGTTGGGAGGGGGAAGATAACTCGGGTTTGGGGGGCAGGGAAACTGAAGGGCTGGGGGCAGGTAGTGTGTCTCTTGCTCTCGGCAAGGAAGGAGGACGGAGAGGCTGTTTGCTTGCTGGGAGAGGAGCTCATGGTCACTACGGATTCCAGTCCTGGAAAGCCACCACCATCTGCTCGTGCGCCCGGGAACTCTGAGCTCGCCTCCTCCTGCCCTGCTGGAGCCGGGCCGGCCCTGTCCCACCACCACCGCTCCTTCAGCGCTGCTCTTTTTGCTACCTGTGGCCACACACCCCTTCCCTGCTGGGACATCCCACCCTCCCAGCTACCACTGCAGATCTGATTTGTCTCATCTACCAACCCGGGATTTTCCACTGTTCCAGTGCTGCCCTTGGAGGTCCCGCAGGAGCCCCGAAATCAGGCTTCCCTGGGCTTTGGGAAGCAAAACCCTTCCAGGCTCCTGGTTCTGGTTTTTGTTGTTAATGCTGTAGTTGTTGCTGTTTGCTTTGTTATACATACTAGTAAAGAAACTGCTATTCCTATCCCAAATATCTTTGCCTGAGAGCCCCCTTAATTTTCAAATTTGTGATAATTCGGAGGGAAGGGGTTTGAATTTTCCATCCTGGGCGGGGATGGGGCATGTCCTTCCCCTAGCAGACACCTGTCTTTCAAACCAAGACACCCTTCAAAATTTGGCAGTTATTTAAGGGAAACTGAGAACCTGCTCTTTCCTGAGCACCTTCAACAAGGAGACAGGGACACCACTGTAAAGGGTCACCTCTCTGAAATGCTGGCAAGCTTGTGCACATCCCTGCCAGGCCATGTTTAAATTGGAAGCTCCTCCATAAAGACTCTTAGTTGGTTTTTAACCCGACTTTATTTAAACAAGTTCTTATTTAAGAGAAGCAGTGTTCATTTAAGCTGAAATCACAGTTTGCTCCTCAATGCAAACTGCCAAGGGCACCTCCCAGCAAACAGAAAGTTTCTGAGTGCAGTTGAGGAAGAGGAAACTGTCCCCGCAGCGCCAACAGCATCATGAAATAAATGGAATTGAGAGCTGAAATAATCAGATGACTGTAAAAGACATGGGGTTTTGGTCTGGGTTTGCTCTGACTTTAGTAGAAATGGGCCCCAATGGATCTTTTTTTTTTCTCCTCAAATAAGGGATGTTGAGTCTTAACACAACCTACACACACATTGACACTCAGACTCCACAGAATGACCTTGAAATACCAGCCATTTTCGGCAGTCAGTGCAGCCAGGTGAACTCAGGCAATTACAGACCAAAATGAAACCAGGTGATTTTAAGGCAAGTGTTAGGTCTTCCATAGAAAACCTCATGTTCAGTTTTAATAGACTAACAGTTTGTTTAAAAAAAAAAAAGTCATCAGTTTTAGCAGCTTACAGCAGTTCTTGGAAAAGCCACCTCCCTCCCACCCACAACAAAAAACAATGGATGAGCCCATGGCAGTATCATTGCCAGTAGCTAACGTAATGTCCACTGTCTTGACTATCTATATCATCCCATCTATAGGAGGTATTAAAAGGCCACAGATAAAATCATTAATCTCAAAGCAGGCTGTCTCCAGTCAAGGCTTCCTACTCAGAGGCTTTGGCAGTGTCTGTATGTACTGAAAAGCGATTCCATTAGAGGACCACTCCAAAGAAATACCAATTCTAAACAGTTTCCCCATGGTTCTCAGGCTGAGCTACCATTTTTGATGCTTGCCCACATCCCCAAAAGAGTCACGTAGCACATAGTGGTCTTCAAACTGACAAACTTGAAAAAATAGTTCATTTAGGAAATTTGCAACTGTGACACCTAAACCTCTCCCTACCTGCCAACCCTAGGTGCACACGAAAAAAGGGCAGCTGCCCCCTCTTTGGCTGTGTACAACCAGTGATTTCACGTCCATCAGACTGGAGCACTCAGGCTGCCTCCGTGCTGGGAGCACCACAGCGAGCCAGAAGACTCTGATAATGAATGGGGTTTTTTCTGCAGGTTTAACTACAGGCCATTACCTTTCACATAGAATACACTTAAAAGTAAATAAATGTAGAAGGTAGCAAAAGATTTAGTGGAATGTTCTGCAGACAAACAATGCTATCTACCTCCAAGAATTAAAATTAATTGGAGGAGGAAGAATCTTTTAATTGATACAGCTCTATATTGTAAAACGGCATTTGAGTGACAGGCAATTACACTTCAAGCAATTTCTATGATATAGTGTCTAACAGAACAGATCCAGCAGGAAGGAAAAGAAAAAGCAAGCCTAAATACCGCAAGAAATAAAATTTGTGTGCACTCTCTGTGTGCTCAATGCAAACATAACCACAAACATTTGCATTACAATAGTGCAGTAAATAACAACCTCACAGCTGAGACATTTACAGGCACATTAGTAAATACACTTTCACGTCTCACAGAGAGGACAGCAATTTATTCAACCACCCAAATAAGACATCTTGCAAGCACAAGTCATGCTTTCATAAGGAAGGATCCTGCTGAAAGTAAAGCTCAGGTGACCCATCAGGTCCTTTCCACCCTACACGTCCAGGGGCTGTGATTTACCCCCCTTCAGATTACTCACTGCACAGAGGTTTAAATCCTTTGATGAGCATGTGGACGTGCCTGGAGGACAAGGCTGCAGGCCAAGCTGAGCCCATCACACACTGCTCCCCAGAGCCCCACACCTCTCAGCAGCCATGGTGCACCAACCTGAATAACTGTGCATTTTGGAATGGTGCCACCTATTTGTTTGCTGCATTTATTCGTTTCCAGCTGAGCTACGGGACAGATTTCCCATAAAGAAATGCTCATAGCTTTATTCAAAAGATAGAGGGGGTTATTCTACTCCATAAGAGGGGGGAGATGGATTCCTGCTGGAATAGGATGTATCACATGTCATCTTGCAGCCCAAGCCCCACCATAGCAATAAAGACATTACTCTGCTCAGCTCCTCACCCCAACAAGTTGAGGATTGAAATACAACCCATATGGAGGAAATTTCCTCTGTGGTACAGAAGAATAAAGGGTGGGGAAGATGATTAAGAGAAGGGGAATATAATCTATGCTGCTGAGAGCCTGGGAGGAAAACTGAAAGCTGGCCTGAACTCAGCATATTTGTATTCCCAGATAAACATGGTGAGCACGTTCCCAGCAGAAACACCTGTGAGGAGGGCTTGAAAACTGGAAAATGGCTCTGCAGATCTGGGATGACCATAAGTTCATCACTTGTGAAAGTCCTTCAAACCCAGGCACACTGGGAAAACAGGTAAGAGCATAAGAACTGGATTAATATTTTAAAGATGAACAGCTGGTTAAAGTTTAATACCTGTCCCACTTGTCATCTGAAATCCTTCATGAAGGGAACTGAGCTCACATGAGGCAGGGACTTTAGTCTTTAACAGGAGGTCAGTTGCCATTGTAGCTCCTGCCAGCCTTGATTAAAGCTGATGGGCTGACAGCCAGGCACTACAATGAGCAGAGGTGGCTGCCAGGGGCCCCATCCACCCCCCTCCCCAGCGCAGGGGACACAAAGGAGCTGCACCATGTGCATCAGAGCATTAGGGTGGCATTAAGTAAGCAGAGCCTTTGGGGGTTGTGTTTCGCTGCAGACTCTGGACAGAAGCTTTCTCAAAACCCATGGATTCTGTTTTCAATTTTGTATTGAGAAATGCATACCCCAAGAGATCTTGGTCATCAGTTTTCACTGGCAAGCTCTCTTCCCACATCCCTCGAGTGGAGAGACAGCAGGATGGGGACTGTGGGGGCCTGAAGTCCCTCCCACTCTAAGTAGAGATCAGGTCTATGACCACCTGAATACATAACATAAATAATGTAGCACCACATATGTAAGTCCATAGGACCCAGTGAGGTGTATCCCAGAGTCCTGAGGGAATTGGCTGATGTAGTTTTTAAGACATTCTCCATGATATTTGAAAAGTCATGGCAGTCAGGAGCCAGGTGACCAGAACAGAGGAAACGTACCCATCTTTGAAAAGGGAAGAAAAGAGAACTCCGGGAATCACCTGTCACCCTCACTTCTGTGCCTGGGAAGATCATGGAACGGATCCTCCTAGGGAGTGCGCTGAGGCACTTGGAGGACAAGGAAATGATTTGGGACAGCCAGCTCAGCTTCACCAAGGGTAAGTCCCACCTCACCGACCCAGTGACCTTCTGTGATGGAATGACCACCTCAGCAGACAAGGGAAGGGCCATAGCTGTCATTTATCTGGACTTTTGTAAAGTCTTTGACATGATCCCCCACAACATCCTTCTCTTTAAATTGGAGAGACATGGGTTTGATGAGTGGACAGTTAGATGGTTAAGAAACTGGTGAGAAGGTTGCATCCAGAAAGTAGTGGTCAGTGGTTCAGAGTCCTGATGAACATCAGTGACAAGTGGAGTCCCTCAGGGGTCCGTACTGGGACCAGTATGATTTATTATCTTTATTAATGACACACACAAAGGGATTGAGTGCACCCTCAGCAAGTTTGCAGACAACACCGAGCTGAGGTGGTTTGACAGGGTGCCATCCAGAGGGACCTGGACAAGCTCAAGGAGTGGCCCATGGGAACATCATGAGGTTTAACAAGGCCAAGTGCTGTTCCTGCACCTGGGTCAGGACAACCCCTGGTATCAGCACAGGCTGGGCATGAACAGAGCCAGAGCAGCCCTGCCCAGAAGGACTTGGGGGTGCTGCTGGGTGAGAGGCTGCACATGCCCCAGCCACGGCACTCCCAGCCCAGAGAGCCAAACGTGTCCTGGGCTGCATCCAGAGCCCCGTGGGCAGCAGGGCAGGGAGGGGATTCTGCCCCTCTGCTCTGCTCTGCTGAGACCCACCTGGAGCTCTGCATCCAGAGCTGGGGTCCCTGCACGGGAAGGACAGGGAGCTGCTGGAGTGAGCCCAGAGGAGGGCACTAAGATGATCAGAGGGATGGAGCACCTCTACTTAGTGAAAGACAGAGAGTTGGAATTATTCCACCTGGGAAAGAGAAGGCTTTGGGGTGGGACCTAATTGTGGCCTTCCAGTACCTGAAGGGAGCCTGCAAGAAACATGGAGAGAGACTTTGTAGTGCTGTAGTGACAGGACAAGGGGGAATTGCTTCAAACTGAAAGAGACCAGGTTTAGCTGAGGTATTTGGAAAAAATTCTTTGCTGTGAGATTGACAAGGCACTAGAACAGTTTGCCCAGAGAAGCTGTGTTCAAGGCCAAGTTGGATGGAGCTGGGAGCAACTTGTTCTGGTGGAAGATGTCCCTGTCCATAGCAGGCAGGTTGGAATTACATGACCTTTAAGGTTCCTTCCAACCCTGGCCCATTATATGATACTAAGACCAGCACATCCAGTGAAATACACAGCTCAATATTGAAGCTAGACTTTCCCCACACCACCAGGCAACTGCTTTTGCCCTGTAAGCAGAGAGAGAAGCAGGAGCGGGTTTCTTCAGTCAGATCACAATTACTGATTTATACAAGTGTTGTATTTGCATACAGCTGGAGGAGCGGAAAAACCCTGCTCCAGCAGGAAACAAGCTGTCTTTTACCCATCTGGGAAGATGAGAGCATTGCTAAACTTACAGACAACATGCAACAGGATGGTGGTACCAGCAGGAGGATCCCTAGTGAAGTCCAAAGTATTTACAGAAAACCAACCAGCTGGGCTGCGCTCACGCAGATCTGTAATACCAGGAGGCAAAAGCAGGATGTTTTCCCTGGAAGGCAACAGTGAACAACATAGTGGCTTGGCATCTGTTTCAGGAGGTCTTACCTCTGTCAAAATTCTGGACAAAGCCTGTTTGTCTGAGACTTTGCGAGGAGTGGAGGAAGCATCAAAGCTCTCCTTCGTTTTGTAGGTCAGGAAGGCTTTAGGTTTGGCAGGGTGTCAGCTCACATGTATTCTGTAAAGTGCACTTTAATTTTTCATTGTAACAGCACCTACAGACTTTGATTGAAATAAATAATGAACTAATTTGTATCATGAATCTAGAAATCACTCTCTTCTGGTCCCCATCATGGAGAGGATTTTCTTCCCAGTGACAAGTGTTAATGCATTTATGCCCTAGTTTTCCACAGTGGATGTCACTATTGAAGTGTCAGGAAGGAAGGTTAGAGCTGCTTTTTCAGACTGTTCCTGTCAGCCTCAGCAGTCCGTTTTGGATGAAAACATCCCAGCAGAACACAGCCTGAAAGAAAGCTGGATTTTAAACAGCACAGCAAAAGTCTTTGTGTTGTATATGATTAAAATGTAACATTGAATAGGTCTTTTTCCCAGTCTGAGTCAGGGAGGACAGCTCCACTGTGTAAAAATTACAGGGTTTTTTTGCAGAATGACAGAAGTTTCACAAGTCTTTAATGTAGTTAAGAGACCATTTTCCATGGTTTTCTCATTTGTCAGTGCTGTTCTTTCCGACAAGTCCCCCAGCACAAATCCTGGCAGGTACTGTTCCACTTGTGAGAGCTGACAGGGGACAGCTGGCCATTCACCATGGTGAGACCCCAGAGTGATGCCTACCTTCACTTCTCACACAGCAAAAATGGCCAGAACCAAAATCCAGTGGGATCCGGACACTCTGTTTGATTTGAAGCATTCTGTGTGAGTCATGATAATCTTAATAAACACAGTTAGTTGGGGGGGAAGGGGGGGAGGGCAGGAAGTCAATTATCAGAAGCAGCCTTACTGTAATTTCAAAGTTTTACCAAATTGCTTCAATTCCATTTAGAGAGAAATTTAGATTAAGTGCACAAAGTAAGTGCTGTAACCCACCCAGCTACTGACTCCCTTTGCAAACTAACACTGCAGACAGAGTGAACAAAATGCTGGCCAAACCTAGCAATAATGAAATTACAGCACATCATCATGGCTTATGACAATGTTCTGGCAGCATCCTTGGGAGGCTGCACTGAAGAGGAGGTGCCATCAGGCAGGTATAACAGGAGAAGTATTAGATTGCAGTATTAGAGCTGCTCCCACCTCCCTTGCAGAGCTTTACAATGTCACAGCAAGGCAGCAATATCAGTGTGCTGATACTAGATTAGGAGCCCTTTTTAGACAGAAAAGGATAATCATTTTCTCCTGGAAAGTACCCATAAATTAATTTTATTCACCCAGACCACCTCTGTCATTGCTGGAAGCTGCTGCTGAAGGACCACAGACTCTGCCCTAGATGACACCACATCGCATGCAAATCTCCAGCTCAGAGCAGTGGTAACTGCACAAGATATAATGTCTTGTGACATGGGGAAGGTCATATTAGACTATTTGACCTTCAGGCTAAATTTATCAATCCAGTGAAATATATTAATAGCACAGTTTTTAATTAAGACAACATCATAGGAAGAGCAATACTGCTTGGTCCATTGCAGATCTGCGTTAAAGTACAATATTCATTTAATCACTTTTGTACATGATCTAGTTAAAATTAGCCGGGAGAGCTGTTACTGTAACACGTGGGTAATAGAAGCAGAAAGCTGAGGCTCACCAAAGCGAAGCCACTGCACTTCATTACAACCGCAGCCGCCTCAGCAGGGCCAGACACGCCAGTGGGGAGAGGCACAAGAGAGAACGCTCAAGGATCATACATGCTACAACTCACAGACCTTAAGGAACAAAATGCAGCTCATTACCCTGCTATTGTTTTGACAGAAACAGGCCCCAAATTACTCATTTGCTGCTGCTATTTTCACTCCATCAGCAGTCGCCTGAGTCGGCGCTGAACGCACTGCCCAGTGTGGCACAAGGCCGTGCCAGGCTTTCCCAGGCTCTGTGCAGGACCCAGCTGTCACAGGGAAAAGGGGAGCAAATCCAGAAAAACACTCTTTTCTACTCCTTCTCTGCATACATTAATCTATGTGCTTATTCCTGTTTACATTATGAGGTGTATGTCATAAAAGAGCTTACAGGATGTGTACTGCAGCCAAGTTAATATTGCTGTTGGAGCCTCAGCCTTTGCATTTCCTGACTTAACGTTGCCCAGTTAAAACTACTTATTTTTCTTTTTTTTTCTTCTTTTTGTTTTTTTTTTTTTTTTTAATTCTGCATTTGTCTAATGGAGTTTATGAGTGGTTTGAACTCATTTCAGGTAAGAGTGCTACACAGAACACCCACAAACACCTGCAGAAAATCCAGCAAGAGAGCAAGTTCTATACTGGTGACAATAATAACATTCAGAAATATTAGCTAGCATAGAAATGAGTACAAATATAGTAAAGAAGCCACTTTTAGCAACAACATTCAGAACAGTTTAGAAATGTGCCTGCATTTTCACATGTTACTCTGGTGAAACCCAGACCCTTTAATTTAGGGCAACTCAGCTGCCCTTTCATGAGACAAAGTGTCCTGTGTGCAAGAACTATAACTTAAAAAAAAGAGGGTTTTTTCTACAGATGTCATGACTTGGATTTTAAAGGCAGGAAGCATTTCCCAATGCTTGTGCAGATGAGGTAAGTCAGATGGACCTTATATTAAAGCCTTCCCTACCTCCCAACACAAGTATGTACTCTTGCACCCAGCCAAAATCCTGCCCAGAGATGTTCCCTATTTCACAAAGCTACTCAAAAGCTAGCAAAACACCCATGGCAACACCATGAAGATATGCAATAGCTTTTAAATTTGACCCTTACAACATCAAGGTTTGATGTCACCAGCATTGCCAAATAACCCCTGCAGTAGATACCTGCCACTCAAGAGAGATGCAGTTCTCTGCATTCCTAGGAAATCCTTTGCAATACCACCTGGACTCTGACCTTCTCTCCCTGCTTCAACTCATTTGAGACAATCAGTGTTCTGATTTCTGCCTTGGGGATTCTGGGCATCCCTGGCTAGATCCAGCCCCGCTGTGCTGCTAGCAGAGCTGCTGGCAGCTGCATTTGCCAGCTCAGGAGCTGTTAAACCAGACTAAACGTCCCACACACCAAGAGTTTTAGGCTAGCATCCCCTGTCAACATTTCAAAAGGAACATAGAAAAGACCTCATGTCATGAAAACCAAAATACTTAAAAAAAAAAAAAGAAAGAAAGAAAGAAAGAAAGAAAGAAAGAAAGAAAAGAAAAAAATAATCCTTCCCACTTCCGTAAACTGTTCATGAGTTTTATAAAAGTTAAAAAAAAATAGGTTTCCTCCAGGCTAGGCAATGAATAATTTTAAAGAAAAAAAGACTTCAAAGACACATTTTCCATTCTATTTGCGTTCAGGCATTTTGTTTTTCAGAAAATTATTAACTCAGTAATATCGCAGGCTATTCTTCCATGAGCCATGAGCTTTGGCTACCCAGATAATTCATCGAGTGCAAAGACCCATGCAAGAAAGGGAGAAGGCACTCTACAAAACTTTGTGAGTCATCCCAAGGGATTAGCACGGTATTTGCAAGGACATGCATCCTGCACATAAAAGTGAGAGTTGCGGAGGGTGTACGGCCATTGCAGCTTGCCTTAAAATGAAGGCAGAGGAAGGTAACACCTGCTCACAGCCACTCTAGCTGCCCCTCTGCCAGGGGTAAAACGAAGCCCAAGCCCTTATGTCTCCACTAAAAACATCAGGCTGATGCAGAGGCAGTGCTTGAACCCACTGCCACTACACTGGCCAGCAGCATCTTGTGTCAATCCCCCACAAACTCCCATAGCCCCCAGGGACGAGGGAGTGAAGGCAGTTCTGGGACAATTCCTCTCCCAAGGCTTCACAGCGCTCTTTCCCGGCCAGAAGCAGTGAAGATTTTACAGCCCGTTGAGAGAAATTCACGAGCATTGCCGTTCGTTAAAAGGATACCCGGGGAAAGCACTGAGGTTAACGGGATGGGCTATATTAAGCCCATTTACAGCTTTATGGCACCTTCAAAGGGGCATCAGAGCTTTTTACGGCCACAGTAGAATGGTCAGATAGTTATAAACTGAGACAGGTTTAAGAGAGTACCCCGGGCCACCCGAAGGAGAGGCAGCACAGTTAACTTCAGAGTTTGAGGTCAGTTCTTGATGTTTTCCTCTTACATATCTCATCCACAACTGCTCCCCGGCTTACAATACTGCATATATCACAGCCTGCTTTGTGCGAACAGGAGTATCTAATGACACAGAGAACTACCTTCTGACGATTAGGGGGGAAAAATCGGCCACATGCTTCATGCTGTCTGATTTTATTAAACTGCTGCGTACATGGAAGTGGGGGGTGGTTGCTGTTTTTTCTGCAACGGCAAGAAAAAAAACCCTATTCCTCACATCCCCGGGTCCTGCTGTACCGCAAGACAGTAACAGGCACTGTCACAACATGACCTAATCCACGCCGGGAGACAGGACAAAGTGTCACAGCAAGCGATGGAGCTGCCCCTCATCCCCCAGGCAGGCACGCCGGGATCAGCAGAGCGAGGGCTGATCAGAGACCCTACAAGCACTCCCAGATCAGGGGATATGGCCCACTGATCCCCAGATGAATGAAATCCCACCAACCCCGGCAGGACAGACCCCATCAACCTATCACCCGCCCCACTGACCTACACAGCGATGGACCTCACTGCCCCCTGGGCACGGGCTCCTGCAACTCACCAGTCTGGGATGGAGGGCCCAACATGATGGGGTATGCACCCCCCTGAGCCCCTCCAGGGGAGATGCGACCCTCAGCCCCCCTGGGAATGGAGCCCCTGGGATCACGGGGGAGGGACCCCACTGACGCATGGAGGGGGGGCTGCTACCCCTCACAAACAACTCTGGGTAAGATGAAGAGCCTCAGCCCCGGGGCGGGGAGATGCACCCTGCCCTCCCGCAGGAGACGGAGCCCCCAGGGAACTGGGGGAGGCACCCACGACCCCCGGCAGATGCAGCCCCCGTGGCAGCTGCGAGGTGGCTGCACCTCACCGTCCGCCGGGGCACGAAGCCCCCGGTGCCGATGGCGGGGCGGGATGACCACAGCGACCGCCGGGCGATGCAGCCCCCGCGTCCCGCTGCGGCAGCGCGGGGGGAGCGCAGCGCCCAGCCCAGCCCAGCCCCGCGGGGGCGAAGCCTCTGGCAGGGCAGCCCCGGCCCCGCCGCCCCCGNNNNGCGAGGGGCGGCCCGACGGGGCGGGCGGGGCTCCCTCCCTGCTCCCCTCCGCGGGACACCCGGGGCCGGGCGCGGGCTGGGGCACGGACCGCGCTGCCAGGGCCGGCTGGCGCTGCAGGAGCTGCCTGGGATCTGCGGCCCCCGCCGAGCAGGCGTTGTTCTCTGCCAGGGTTTCAGTGTTTTCGGGCACATCGGGATTTTTTCAAGTCCTTTAAACCCTTTCCTTGTATCGCTTTTATCTTCGGTTCTCGCTCAGCGTGCAGTGCTAGTTCCAAGGATGATTTAAGTGAACAGTGAATTACTCTCTTTTTTTTTTTTTTTTTTAAATTATTTTTTTTTAATNTTACTCTCTTTTTTTTTTTTTATCTAAACTGATCTTTTCTAATATTTTAATAAAATTCTTTTTTCTTCCTTTAATAGAAACCTCAAGATTATAAAAATGAAACTGCATTCTAAAGTGTTTAGTCGCTTTTTCAGGTTCGCTTTCCTTAAGCACTGCAAAAGGGAATGATCAGTGTCTCTGTTTTCTTTCAAGCCAGAATCCTTTCCTGACTCATGCCCCTGTACAAGGCTCAGGGACCGTGTTTCCAGCACTGCTGTTCTAAAATTAAATCTAAAAATAAAATAAAAAAAAATAAAAAAAAAAAGAAAAGAGAATTCAGATCAACCGAAGTGTCTCTAAAGTATTGTCTTTATTAAAGACTCTGTCAGGTAATCACGTTACAATTTGGCCCAGATGCTCTGCCTATCACTTCTTTGAAGATGATTGCTCGTGATGGCAGTGTCTGGGCTGATAACTAAATCAAGCTCAGTGTTTAGAGGAGAGGGTTGTCTACAGGCACTTGTTGCAGTGACAGGCTCGCCACGAGATACCAGGCAGTGCCTTAGGACTCTTCAGCACGGGAAGGACACTGTGAGCTGAGCTGAATTGTTCTGTGAATGCATAATGCTTCCATGCAAACAGAACGGTGCTGCAGAGCACGCCCCTGACCACCGTCCGTGCAGAGCAGCGAGGTTTGCCTGGTGTCCCCCAGGCTATAGCATGCAACGAGGAAAGAAACCCAGCCCCTTTCACACTGGTGAGCTCCAGGACAAGGTGCAAAAAAACCAGATGTGTGATTCCTGTCGGTGACCTTGTTTCAGCGAGGAAATCCCAGGCCCAGGGAGCAACCCATAACGGCTGGGACTGGCGGGAGAGCAGCTCCCAGCCAGTGGAGTTCTTTCCACCAGCACTGCCGGCAAACAGGCTGACACCTCGCCAGACCCCATTAACCACAGCAGTCAGGAGGACCTCGTCCCACCCCGGTTTTCTCCTTCCTCTTCACTCTGAAATGAGCCTGTTAGGTGAATCCCTGAGGGCCCAGGGTTGATCCTGCACACAATTCAATGAAATGTCAGTGGCAACATATTTGGGGGTGCAACAAGTTCTGCCACCGCTCAAGATACCGTGTGGCCAATTCTGCCCTGTGCCCCTGCCAGTGCAAAGTCACAGGGTACAAAGGCCTCTCTAAAAGCATTGGAATATTAAACTAATTCAGCTCCCATTTGTGATTTTCCCTCCTGGGAACTTGCCTTTTAATGATGCTCAGTTCATTATTTATCCCCATGAGAACAGACATGCTTGCTAATCACTCCTCTGTGCTGTCAGGTAACTCTGGAAATGGTGCTGGATCTCAACAGCAAGATGGATGACGAGGTGAAGCAGGGTAACTCTGGGAATTATGTGCTTTGACTCCCAGTTCAAAATTGTGATTATATCCCAGTGGGACATGAAAAATTCCCAGAGGGCTTGTGGACTCAGAGTGCTGACCCCTTATTTAAGAGCAAACTCTCCCTTGTGATCAATTCTGCTGGGAAATAATATCCAATAGCCATGCATATGTTATGATTAACTTTAGCAGCAATGTATGGATTAGAATCACCAATGTATACATGCACTAACTTCTGATGACTGATTATATTAACTTTAAAGATTCACAAGTCCAGCCTATTTGCTCAGCTCACTAAGGTAAAAGAGCAGATTATGCATGAATCACTTCTTATTCAAATAAGAGCAATTCTGTTCATTTCAGAGGTTACACCAACATAGAAGTGGCATGGAAAGGGATTGTTTTATCTTTCTTTCCTCCCATATAAGAGTATCATTTAAATCTGTCTAAAGTCAGTTGTGTCTGTTTTCCCCATTTTCTGCATCAGTTGCAAGATAACAGTATAAAGCACTGAAGGCTGGGTGCTCCTGCTGCAGAGCATTTGGCCTCTGGCAGGATTACATGCTGGAGTCAAAGCTGATGCTCATAAACAATGTCTTTTACTAAGCTTTCATAGGCAGCTGTTGGCATTTGGCTTTGTAATGTAAATCAATCACTGCTTATATCTTCTGATTTTGGACCAAAAGGTGGAAAAGATACTGTGCTATATATGTTGGGTTTATTCTGCAGATCTCTATGGAAAGGTCAGCTGTATCTACAACCAGAATCAGTCATTCTGGAGGCTGACAGCAATATTTTACATTCTCCTGTTACATGTCCGAGAAACACTGCTTTTCCTGCTGCTCTTCCTGAAGGTTATGCACCTCCCATGCTAAATGAGCATCAAAATCCTAATTAAATGGGGTTTTGGGAGTATTCATTTCC
This sequence comes from Nicator chloris, assembly GCA_013400495.1. Classification (NCBI taxonomy): domain Eukaryota; kingdom Metazoa; phylum Chordata; class Aves; order Passeriformes; family Pycnonotidae; genus Nicator; species Nicator chloris. Next base: position 18,448 of record WAAE01005349.1, on the reverse strand, counting down.
CAACACGGATACGTATAGGAGTTGCAGTACTTGTATTTTGCAGCCTGGTCAGATATTGATAGCATCAGTTGGACTCTGTATTTTTCTCAGACAACAGCTGAGTAGAGACTGAATGTATCCCTTGATGTCTTTCATACCTCACCTCCCAGAGAGTGCCCAAAGTCTCATTTTGTATTGCTTTAGGTAAGGGATGAATGCTGAAACTGAAACAGTCATCTGGAACCCAGAGGAACCTTAAAGAGGTTCTGGAACCCAAGAAAAAAGAGAGAACCCAGAAAGATCAGATTAGGCCAATGGAATAATATTCAGTTTCTGAGATCCAAATGCTCCTGAGATCGTATAACTTTGTGTGGCTGTATCAGCAGGACTGAACTTCAGCAGGGTATTTTCAGAAACATGGAGTACTTGCACAGTTGCTACACAGCAGTTGCTAACAATGCTTTATTGCAATGCCATCTTCAGCAATCTGTAATTTTGTCACATTTTCCAAGAGCAAGTAGGATTTTCTGCCCTGACCCATGCTACCCTGGCACTGTCCATCTTCTGCTGTGCTCTGGGGATCGCTGGACTGCATCCAGCAATTCAGGCAGATCTGCTGAGCTGTGACCTGCCCTCAGCTCTCCCTGAAATCCCCAAATGTGCGGGGTTTACATCATTCTGAAGTTTTCCTGAAGCAGACTTGATGGGTTTTTTTAGTGGCTTGGGGACAGACTGTCTAGCAGTAGGCACAGAATAAAGTGTAAATGAAAAAGCACAACATCATCATTACCAGGTAGGGTGCACATAATGCTGCCACCACTGACAGCAAAAAGTGGGGCAATAAGTATCTGGGACTGATTAACCTGAATTATGACTTTCCCCCAGTAGCTTCCAAAATTCAGGCTGTGATTTAAAAACCGCAGCGTGAGTCCTGACACATTGTGAGCTCCACTGGTAAGACTTGTGCTTCGCTCTGTTTATGGAACAAAACTGGTACCCTTCATTTTTATTATGATATAATAATCTTCTCTCTCATCTTGTATCTGCCCTTTACACAGACTCCCCCATGGACATAGCTGGTATAAAATAGACCAAGGACGAGCCACCACTGGCTGTGCTATTGTAAATTCCATTCACAAGGAGGCTAAAATGAACTATTCTACATGGAAAAATTAAGCAGCATGATTACAGTAATAACCCAGAGTTATCATGGTCCTCAGGTGGGCACACTGTTCCAGTTTTGTTTGGAAATAATTACTTCAAAAGCAGAGCAATTTTTCCAGGACGCTGTCATACTTTGAAGGAATGTATCTGTGCTGCTTCCACTGCAGCAGCAGTCACAGTGATTTTCTTTGCATAAGCAAAGCCCAAGAGAGGGAACACATTACATATGTCTCCTCCATAATGTGCTGCAGTAAATATGAGACTAAAAGGGCTGAAAAAGAGAAATCTTGGAAGTTGGATAGAGCCTTGCACAGAAAATGAAGAGTGATGCCAGGCTTGGAGCCACAGTCACAATTTGGCTCTGCACAGCCTTGTGTCATTTGTAGCAGTGACACTCCGCTTTGTTCCAGCTTTAATTTGGATCACCAACCACAAACAGGAGCAGCAATAATGAAAAAGCAATGATTCTGATCCAGTATTTTTTCATTCCTTTCTGAAACCCTACATCTTTACAGCAAGAGGGAAAAACAAGCTAAGAGCTGTGAATCCATCAGCAGAGAATCCTCTCCTGGATTTTCATAGACTAACCACAAGCCTAACTAGGATGTAAAGTTCCCCAGATGCAATGGGTTTCGCTCAGAACACAAAAGTGGTCAAACCATAATAAGTATTTAGCTCAAATTAGCATGAAACAAGAGCATGACTGCCTGGAACATACAGGGTGGAGAGGTAAAGGCAGGAAGCAAAAGGGCCATTATCAACAAGATTTAAAATTTCATATGAGAAAATGTACACTTAGATACATTTGCTATACATTGTTTGTGGATATTACACATAAAATTTTCATTTTCTGCAAGAGTCTAAGATATGTACTGTATATAAATACTTTAAGAGACCAAAGTCAATATTGCAAGTCAAAGAGTCTCAGATTCAAACACACAGCTACAACTCTTCATAGAAGTATTAATTTTCCAAGCCCCTGAAGTAAAAGCCTTAGATTATCTCAGTATTCCTAACACACAGTTCTCTAAGGACTCTCTTCCATGGAATTTCAAGATCAACACTTGTTTCAGTTTCAGTGATATAAGATATCAGAGGACAAATTCACCCACTGGATGATCTTGACTGTAGACAAGAGACCAAAGAAATAGATAGGTAAATCTTAAGGTTAAAATAAATCAGTCATTAGAGGTCTTAGAGCTTCTCATCAAGGTAAGATTTTTGCTAATTTCTTTAACAAATTATTCATTCCCCCTCTTTATATCATGCAGTGTTTATCAAGTCTGCTCTGACACTGTTTGTTTTTCTTTTATTTCTGTCATTAGGTAATCAATTCCTCCCTTTGCCTACAGCAGTGCCTCTGTGTGTCTTAGAATTCATTAGATTTCATTGTTAAATATGTGGTCACATATATAGAGTCATTTACCATTTTGAAAGCGCCTTCTTCAATTTGAACTTCATCTTTGCACAACAATCTTTATCTGCTCATACCTATAGGAGAAACCAGAATGTTTTATTTGCAATAGTTGAGTGCGTGCTGTCTCGACAGGATGATAAGAAAAGCACTGACTGAACCCTTTCTGCAGAGAACCGGCACCAAGGAGTTATCAAATAACTGTGCAATAGATACCAAGCCTTGCTTAAACATTGCCAAAGCAATCTGTCAGCGGGGAATGTCCACAGCCCTAATGCACAAATAGCAGAGGCAGTGCCTAGTCAGTATCACATTAATCAGGGTCTGTGCAAAGACAAGTGTTTTAAAAGATTAGGGAGTTCTGGAGAAGCACTGCCACAAGGCTACCCAGCTGCCAGCACTCCCCTGTTCCTGGGTACTGGCACTGCTCCTGCTTTCCCTCTGCTTTATGCAGCACAGGCTACAGTCCACCAGAACCAAAGGGATCAGCCTGATTTCATAACACAAACAACCAGTCTGATGTCCTCTCCTTGCAGGAAGCCCTTGCCTCAGATAAATCCCTTAAACAGTCTACTCGTTGTTCAATAAAATGCTTGTCACACATGTTCATCATTATAATCCTTTGCAGTCAGATAGTGCCATTCTTCTGATGAGCTCAGCCTACAAATTTAGCTTGAATCTGGTCTGACATCTGCCTCCAAGTATGCTTTGATTTGAAAAATCACGTTAAAACCCAGCCTAGAATTGTCTCTGCTTGTGCGTGTGGGTCTCTGTGTGCCTGGACACATGGATAGAAATTCCTAATATCTCAGTGCTGTTTGAATGAGTGCTGAGCGCTGTCGGCCATCTGCCAGTAACTGTTTTTCTAAACTTGGAAAAAAATAAGAAAGTAAGAGATATTTTAAAGCTTTTGCTCATAACAGCAGTGATTTTTCTGGAAATTCAAGCAGCTCTGAAAGGGAGGTACCATTTCCAAAGGCAGCTCTCACTCAACAGGTTTTTTTGAGTTCTCCATAACGATATATCTTCATATTCTACCATGTCAAATAAGGACAAAAATTACATTTTCATCTATCCAGGGTCCATATGGCAGATGCCTGTCCAAGGCATTTGGAATCTCAGATGTAAAGCGCTGAAGAAAGGAAAAATCATCTTGTTAAATGAGGGAAAGGCAGAAATTAGGTGCACTGTCAGAATGTCTTAGTGGATCATGGAGGTCTCTGTAATACTGCATACAGACATTCAATATTCAGGAGAGACTTTTTAGTTTAATCTGTCAGTTTTTAATGGTATAGTATATGCAGCATTCTTTTTTTTATTATTATTTTTTGTTCCTACAGGTTTCTCCCCAGATTTCATTCGTTACCGTTAGATATCCTTCATCACAAAACTTTTCTGGGAAAAAAAAAGAAAAAAGCATCCAGAAGAAAAAGAATATACCTGAGCTGCAGTTAGTATTTATCAGACTCCCATTGCACTGTCACAGCAACCTTCCTGAATATCTTTTCATTGAGGCATTTGCACTGTAACATTTGCTTTTGTATTTCTTCTACGTCATTGTTAAAAATGAACAAACAAACATAATACCTAAAGATAAATATGGGGCGGGAAGAGATATCCAAGGCTAGAAAAATACTGTCTAATGAAAAAAGCTGCATGCTTGAATTCTGTAGTCCTCAGAGCATGTGATATGGAGACTTGTGAAGCAGCAAAAATCTCTCATAAGAGCTCCCAGACCTTCCCTCAGTGGTCATTTCATTATAGCAACCAATATTTGGTTTCCTTTTTTTCTTTGGTAAAACATGTTGTTAGTCAGCTCGAACTACCTGGGGTCTAGAATTCTGAAAAAGTTAATAAAAAAGGTTTTCTACACTGTTCTATTTTTGTATCATATCCAAAGCACTGCAAGCCAGAGCTATTACTTCAAATAAACGTTTTTCTGTGCCATTGAAACACAAGTGCATTGTAACAACTATAAGAAATCCAAAGGACCCATGAATCAAATAAATCACCAGAAATCCTGATAGAGAGGAAGAGACAAAGAGACAGACCTAGAAAATTAAACTGCTACACTGCTCCTGAAGGAGTGCAATTTACAGCAATGAAAAATGTCCTTGCAAATAACATAATCAAAAAACTTCCAAGAGATGGAATGTCAAATACTAATGCAATATTGCTAAATATCCCCCATACAAATCCCATTTCAATGACATTAAAGAAGCAGAAGGCTGAGAATTACCATCCAGAGAAGGGAGGAGTGAAGATATGCCTGAAGAGAGATGGGTCCAGCAGTGGGCCAGAATCAGCAGTGCATTAGGCTCTCCAGACTGGTAAATTCCCACATGGAAATGAATCAGCAGAAAAGATGTTTATATGCCTATTTCTTTCTGAGAGTGGGAAATGAAGGAGCTTTCTCCTTATCATGAATCTGTCAGGTTTACTGGAAGGCTTAGTCTGATTTTGAGTTAATTAGCTTGGAGTAAAGGAGTCTAAGTGTCATAAACACCATGAGTATCAAAGGGGTCTAAATGACTTTTGTGTGATCCAAGTGGCTATTACACAGGCAGCCAAAGACTTTTGCATCAGCTTATTTCTTTTTTTTTTTTAAGACTTCCTTGCCAATGTCAATCTGAACAAGTACCTGGTGCCAAAGGGATCCAGGGACACTCAGGTGCAAACCCATCACTCCCCACCTGCACAACACAGCTCAGTGAGTAGCTGCTCCTGCTCCGCTCCTCTAGGGGCTGCAGAACAACAGATCTGCCTGCAGAGGAGAAAAAGGCAACACAGCAATGGGTTGGTAACTCCCAAGGTATGTCCCATGTACCCAGTTTGCAAGCTGGGAATGGGGTAGAGGCACAGGAGCCTCCTGCCTCTCACTTGGTCTCTCAGCTGGAGGCCAGCAGAGAAATTGTCCACATCAGGTCTTTATTTCAAGGGGCCAGGCCTGCTTGGGAGCGCCCATAGGCTGTGAAAGCCTTGGCCTCTTGTGTGACAGGCTGGCCTCTGCCAAATTTCTGTCTTACAAACCAGACAGGTTCCTGCCTGCATGGAGACCACTGGACCGTGGGCCATGTCTGGGTACAGATACAGCTATTGAAAATTATATTGATTGCAGTCTTTTTGAGGTGGTAATTACAGGGCTGGTGGAAGGTCATTGAGCAAATGGCATTTTTGATGGTGACAGATTATGTACTGGTAGATCTACTCTGACAAACTTCCATCAGTCACTTTCATATTTCTCCCCAGCTCAAGATGTAAACTGCCATAGTCCCTCACATCCCCTGCTGACCTGGCATCCTGTCTGCTATGGGACACCTGTGTGACTGGGGGTGCTAAGCACACATCTCTGCCCAGCCTCTTCTCCTCCTTTTCCTGTGCAGTCACTCCTGCCTGTACCCGTCTGGAGAAAGCATACATGGCTGCAGGACCATGGTTCACCAGCTTAGATCAACACAGGTACGGTGATGAGGACAGCTGGCATGCATTCACAGAATCACAGAATCATTAGGGTTGGAAAGATCCCCAACGTCATCAAAGCCAGCCTTTCACAAACACCATCATGCCAACCAAACTTGAGCACCAAGTGCCACATTTGGTCATTAAATGTTATGCCTGTGAATGTAAACTTCCAAAGTTACTGAGCTGCAAACCACTTCTGCCTAGGAGATCAAGAAGGATTTTCCACTCTGTATTTTGGCATAATGCCCAGGCCTGGAGGATGCCAGTGCAAGGCAAGGAGCCTGCTGTGGACCACCACCCTGACTGAAATGCCAACCTGACTGTGATTCAGAACTCTTGTTCAATTGTGATGAAAAAGCAAGACTTTTGCAGAGAAAATTCTCATTGAGAGCAACACCAAAGCTATTGCTGTGGGCAGAACCCTGCTGTGGCAGGTACAAGGCTTCCCAGAGCAGCTGAAGTGGAGGAGCCCACATCTGCTTCACTTTTCTCTACAGCTAAGCTCCCTGTAATGCAAAAAGGAAGAATATGCCAGGTTGCCTCTTAGACAGAGAACTTCAAGAGGAATTCGCTGCTCGACATCCGAGCTCTGCCCATCCTCTCTTTCTCCTGGCATCTCTTTGAGCCTCTGCAGCTCTGTGTAGACTAAGTGGGGACTGTGAAGCCCTGACAAAGGAGAGGGAACCAGTAGGATATTTCTATTTCTGGAATTGCCCATTAGAGAAGCTATTCTGTGGTACGCAGCATGCCAGCACACTTTCAAAAAATAAATAGGAACAAGAATATTAGCAGAGGAAGCATATGTGGCCCCAAGACCATGACTCATCGGGTTAAATCAACCAGCTGAGGTCAGTGCTTCTATTTATCAGCTTTTAGTTGCAAGAATGGCAATGGGGACAGTGATTCTATTACTTAAATTTTACATGCTGTGAAAAATACGGCAGTGAATAATGTCTGTAGCAGGCAGCTAGATGTGCTGCTTTTTAGAATCTAGAAGCTATTTCAAGGTCAAGACTTTTAGTTTTCTTCCTAAAGTGGGTTTTCAACCAGTAAAGGGAACTTCCCACAGATTTCAGGGTCTGTATTTAGCGCAATAAAAGTATTTTTTGTTATCATCATCATCCAAAAAACAGCTGAACTACAGCTTGATAAGAAAAGCCCCACTAATTGCACTTCCAGAGTCACTCGTCATTCATGAACTGTGGGACCATGAAAGCACTGACTGTATACTGATTGACAAACATGAGGCTATTTTGACAAATACAGAAAACATATCTGTGACGTGCTGTTGGTTTTCTTTCTGGTGCCCCAGAATTTGGCTAGCGAGCCTCCTCACCTTACCCATTCTGTACCCTGGTCACTTATATACCATCCCAGTGTGGGGGGGTTTGGAATTGTTGCTGCAGGGATCGGGGGCCTCGCCCTGGGTTTGCTCATGGGCTGCTGCATCAGGGCACATTGAACCTCAGGCTTGAATAGGTGGGGGAAAACCACCTGTCTGAGGAGGGTCCACTTCTGCTGCCAGGAGACCTCATGCAGAACATTATGATAGGTGCAAACAGCCTTGTGTTCCTGCTGTATTATATGTGAGCTGTTACCATTTTTGCTGCGAAATTATCCCGTTCTGGTCCTTAGTGTCAATTAAAAATAAATAACTAAACCAGAGGTGTTGCTGATGGGAGGACAGAACACCCAGAAGCCTGTCGACACATGCAGGTGCCGTGTAATTGTGCAGGAGGAGAGATGCCCTGCGCTCTTCCCTTTCACCATGAAAGCACAGGACGATGACAGGGCAAGCCCAGAGCCGGAGAGCTCTATTATCTGCAGTTATCTCCGATTCCCGGCAGAGAGGCAGAGGTAGGTTAAAGCCGAGTGACTCACGGCTCTGATTCACGCCCCGCTGCCGCTGCCCTTCATCCACGCCGCTGCCGCACGGGCGAGCAGAGGCTCGGCAGACCTGCCCGGCGAAACCCAGAGTGCCCAGGCAGGGGAGCTCGCTCCGGGCTGGTGCGGCAGGCAGAGGCTGTGGCACGGTCTGGTCTCTGTCGGTCAAAACTCAGAGCAGTAACCTGGGGAAGCCCCAGCCCGGCAGCTGTGCGGACACGGAGCAGCTGGAGGCAGGCAGCTCCCGCCCTGGGCAGCGTGCCTGGGGAAAACACCGATGGGACACCGCAGGCACCTGCGGCACACCCACGGCAGCGACAGCACCAGCTCGGGGCCAAGGGCTGGGCCACACGCCTTAGAGTTCCCGAGAAGGCTGAAGGGTCTGTTAGCTTATTCGCCAGCCCCTCCAGGCGTTTGGGATGGTGCTCCCGTGTCTCCCTTCCCAGGCAGCCTCCTCACTGGTGCCCCACTCCTGCAGGCAGCCGCGCTTCAGAGACAAACCCCGTCCCTGCAGCGCTGCCCAGCCCTCTACAGCCCCGGCTGCCTGTCTGCCTGCAGCCTCCCGGCAGTCAGACACAGCCACCGGAACGCGTAACACTTCCATGGTAATTACAGGCAAACCGTGGTGCCGGTTGGGCCTTTGCTGTAATTGCCAGCAGCAAAGATAAAACCTCCGTGGAGGCTCTCAAAGCTGTTTGGATAATAACCCCGCTCAGCTCAGGGCTCTCTGCAGCAACATCCGTCTTTCAGCAGCGTCAGCTGGTGTCCGTGCAGGGTTTCATGCAGTGCTACCTGCTCACTCCTTCTTCAGGTTTTTTGTTCGTTGAATTTTTCTTTTTGTTTTCTCTTGAGGCCAACTTCCAAATGAGATACTTTGGTAAGATTTTCCCTCATAAAGCTCTCACTAGGCACAACTTCCAAGGTTCACACTCATGAATTTCATTACTTCTGATGGGAACGGCATGCATCCCAGGTCCCTGGAGCATTGAGAGGAGGTGATTTAACTACTAATGTCAGTCTGAAAATTTTGTACCTGGGGTTGGAGGCATGCTCTGTGGCTGGTTCTCCACTAAGTGCTTGGTGTGTTGAATTTTTCATGGGTAAGACATCTATGACTAAGGGATCCAGATTATTCTTTTTAAATACAGGTTAGCTACTCTTTTATTTGATTTGTGTGGGTGTTATTTCACTCAGTGCTTGTGTCTTGTGACCCACTTACAGGCTGAAACAGGCTGCAGTGAACTTTCATTTATATTCCTCTTGCTCTTCATTTACCAAAAAAACCCACCAAAACCACAAAAAACCACCACCACCACCAAAAAAAACCCACCAAAACCAAAACAAAAACAACAAAACCAAACAAAAACCCCAAACCAACCTAAAGTAACCTATGAAGCAACTATCCTTGAGGTTTGTTCCAAATCAGAAATGGCTCTTCTGTATAAGTGATTGTAAAAGTGTTCAACTAATGTGTCTCACGGGCTGTGAGGGCGAAGTGGGGTCCCAGTAGGTCTTGGGGTGCTGGGCTTTTCTTAGGAGGGTAACTAGTGGCAGGGACTGTCATGAGCTTTTGTTAGCCCTTGCAAAAACACATGTCCCACATCCAAGAGGATCATGGACCTCCAGATTTACACATGGCATTTGGGGTGAAGCCACAGCAAAGGCTCAGGTGCTCCTCATCTACCTCCAAATCTCCCCCAGGCAGAAGAGAGCACTGGGAGAGCTTCCAAGATCCCTTTGGAAGGAGTTTAAAACAACAGGAAAAGAAAGCCTCTTTCTACCCCAAAACAACAGTGCCCTTGTGGGGAGCTGTGTTGGTGCCTAGCATTTTATTTTGCTGGTATAATTGTGCCAGGAGATTGTGTGTGCTCTTCTGTACAGACATGTTCTTAAGAAGTTTGAGCAGTTCAGTCTGTCTTTGAAGAAGTTGTGAACTGACTTAATTACAAAGTCAATGCATCTTCAGGGGGAAAATATCTCAATATAATAGCTGAAAGTTATAGTCAGGATACTTGTCTTGGAAATGTAGGGCCCTTGCGCAGTATCAGCACCACAATAATCTCATCCAAATGAAGTTAGTGAAGCATGAAAAAGAAGTGTAGGGCTCTAGGTCTCCTGACATCTCCTTACATCATGGCAGGATGTCTTACCAGAAAACATGCTTTAGCCAAAACCCGTGATGCACAGTGGGAAACAGATAAAAGGTTTGGTCAGGGGATGGGACTTGATTTACTGACAGTCTCTCCTCACCTTCAAAGTGATCTTAACAGCCACGGCACAAGCTTCTGCAGCTTCAAGGAGAAGCTTATCCATCTCAGAGCATGCCAAGGGGTGATGTAGGTATGTAGTGACTCTTTACAACTTGGAATACCTGATTTGAGTCAAATCCTGTGCATTTTACTTTGGTTTGGGTTGGGTTTCTTAGAAACCACACAATACAGCAGGTCATGAAGGAAAGGTAACAAGAAAGCAAAGTGACATATTTAGAGAAAACACAGAGGGGAGACTGATAATTGCCCCTTCAGTCCTAGAAGTAAGAGGCACCTAAGTAAGGTGCATTTCATGTAAAAAATTGAGAAGTTGAGCTCATGCATTAGAGAACTCAGCAACTTAAATGTTAGGTGCTTACTGAAACATCCACATGATCTGTCCTATGACAAAAGCTGGAGATGTCACATCCACATAAACAAAGGCAACAAGAACAAGAATTGTCATGATGCAACATTTGTACAAGCCACACAAAACAAACTGTCTTCCAAAGGCAACAAATGCTTTCAGAGCCACTGATTTCCCTGGGCACTGGGGTCAGTCTGTGCTTTCAGTGAGTTCAGTTCAAAGCTCTACTCCTTCCTTTCTGTTCCATCCTGTCTCTGGCACATCTTACTGTGTACCCAGAGATCCAGTTTCCAGTGGCTGCTGTAAATCACTCTTTCTGATAACTTGGAGCACCTGTTTTAAAACTTCCCCTTCCTTTTCCCAAAGATTCAGAAAGGTTGACTCATATGCCCTGTGGCGTAAAGCAGACAGCAAGACTGAAAGTGGTGGGTAATTTCTAAAGAAATCTGGAGCGCCTACATGCTTTTAAATTATATAGCTATGTGCACACTTAATTTAATTAAAAAACAATTACCACAATTTATGATATGAGTACAACTTTTTAGCAAACCAGAACTGCAGCTGAGTTTGCTTTTTGATTCTTCTTTTTTTGTTGTTTTTAATTGTGTGTAAGTGTTCCTGGCTTATGTTTTTCCTTATGAAATAATAACAGTTTGTTAGAGTAGGTGCTCAGGCTGCTAATTTCTGAGGTGGCATTAGCCTTTTTCTCTTCTTGAGGTAGGCTGGACAGAGGTGGCAATTTGTTTATTGGACTTAAATGAAGCTGAATTGAAAAACAGGAGACCACAAGAACCTCTGCTGAACACCATGCTGTAAATGAGAGAGTCCCTTACTGTGCAAAGCAGTACAGCAGGAGAGATCCCTGCAGGGACTACAAGTTCATGCTATATCACTAAATTCCTTGATATTCATTCATAGAAATGAATGTGCATTAACTAGGAAAGGCAGGTATGTCACCGGTGTAGATATGCTATCCTGTCTTTGAAGAAAGCAACAGGTGTATGTATTTGCTGAAAATATCCCATTAATTCATGTTTTGCAAAATAGTTTCTCACCTCCTTTTGTTTAACAGAAGTATCCACAACAAGGGTCTTCTTTATGAAGAAGTGAAAATAACTACAAATAACACCCGTGGACTTGAAGGACATTGCAAAAGCTCAAAAAACTTCTCAGCTCATGCTATTCTGACAGTAGTGGGCAGAGGTGCAGTTTCTGCCTCTCCCCACATACCTCATGCCAAACCAGAGGCGGGTGCCTTTCTTGGGGTTTGCTGCCTGGATGAGACCCCTCGGTGAATTATCTGCCTAATGCTGTCACCATCTTGCAATAGAAGTATGGATTCTGGTAGTTTGTCTGGCAGTAACTCCAGTTTATCTGTCAAATTAGACATTGAAAATCCGCATCGAAATCCAGTCCCATGAAAGAACTGAGCAAAGCTTCTGGCATATGTGAAAATTTGGGGTATTCAGGACAAAGCTGAATAATATTGTGAGGACTGAATTTCTGCTGCTCAAAGAAAATGAGCAGACCACCCTCTGTTTCCCTGCTATTTGACCAACCTTTTGAGCAGGAAGCCTGTTGGAGTTTCCAATTTAGCAGCCGCAGTCCAAGCAGTGAAGCTGATCACAGGATTACAGAAATATTAGCTGAGACGGACCTTTGGGGGTCATCCAGCTCAACCTCCCACTTGGAGAAGGGTTTTTGTCAACACTGGATCTGGTCAGCTGTGGCTTTGTCTAGACCAGTGCACAAGACCTCCAAGGATGGAGCTGCCACATTGCTTCTGGTAAGTCCATTTCAGGGCTGCAGCACCCTCCCAGGGAAGAAATTTTCCTGAAGTTCAATTGGAAACTCCAAAAGTGCAGTTTGATGTTATCACCCACTGGTGTATTATCTGCTGCTACTGAGATGAGTTGATCCTAGTTTTGTAACTCCCCTACCAAGTAGTTTTGGACCCCTAGGCCTTCTGTTCCTTAGATTATCCCAGCTCTTTCTACCTCTCCTTGTAACCATGTCCCCCAGGCCCAGGATCATCCTGTCTGCCCTTTGCTGGACCTTATTTCCTCAACGTTCTTTTTGAATCAGGGGACCTCAAACCACACCTCACATGGTATTGCTAATATTGGTAAGCTCTTCCGAAGCTTCTTTCCCAAAAATGATGAGATGGTGTTGAAAGCCTCCCTGAAGCCAAACATCCACTGTTACTCCCCTCCCAGTCCCCACAGGAGGCATTTCATGACAGAAGGCAATTTTGTCAGTCAGGCCAAGGTGGATTTAATGAATCTTTGACCATTCCCTAGTGCTTTCCTGCCCTATTACGTGTTTGGAGTGGCCTCAAGAGGCTGCACTTCCTGCACCTCCACAGGATTCGAAACAAGGCTGACTGTACCCTGTTCTCCACCTCAAAGACAGGCACAACAGAGGCCCAGTCCCCAAGGCCTTCTGAGTCACTGTGGTTATTCCCAGCTGAATCTGTCCATCACTGTCAGCTCCTGGGGGGAATCCCACCCAGCCCTATGGATCTGTACGTCCAACCTCCCTGAGCAGTCCCTGATGCTGGCTGCCTGCCTCCATCCCAAGCTGTTGGGGCACACCCTGAGCTCTGGGGCAGGCAGAGTACACATCAGTGTTTCCTCATCTCTCATGCCACTTGGTTGCCTCCCTCACTTTCAGATGCACAGTGCTTACTATGGGCCACCTCATCTGGGAACACCACACGTGATGCTGCCTCATGAACCTGATAGATCCCCAGGGCTGAGAGAGGGAAGCCCAGGCACATGAGGCTCCTAGCCCTGGAGAGGGGAAGAGATTGGGGGCAGAGCAGCTCCCACAGCAGCCTTGACAGCTGGCTGCAGATCTGAAACAGGCAAGTGGCAAACCTGCAGAGCCCTGGGCAGCTCAGAGATGTTGATGTGGGAGAGCTGGGACTCATTTGACAGTATAAGCAAAGAACTGAGGACCAAGCAGAACTAAACCTCATTCATTACTGCAATCCCACAGGGTTTCTGAACTCTTTTCTGTGCTTCTGATGAACAGAGCATGCAAGACACACTAAGAGCAGCATAGTCACCAAACTGCTTGTACCTCTAGTTATCTCTGAAGCAATTACCTTCAGAAGACATACTTCAATTAAGGCTGTTGATTCTCTCCATTGCTGTGCAGAGAAATTGAAAATGTGCCAGACATAGCTGCTGTTTGTGGCTCACAAATCCTTAACCCTTGTGCTGACTGTCAGCCATATGTGATCCTGGCAGCAGGTCCTGTCCATTCCATCCAAAAGGAAGAACTTAAAATTTTTAAAAAATGATACTTCAGTACAGTCAAAAGACAACTTTGTCTCCTCTTAAAAGATAATGTTACGAACTGGTTCAAATGTCTATAAATGCTGTGTGGAAATTTCTTTGCATATCAGTGCTGCTTGTACATTCTGATGTTTTGGGCCGACAATCTCAGATTTGGGTATATTAAAATGTGTGCAAATCTTCAGCTGGATCTCAGAAAGAAGCTCTCAATAGCTAGAGCCTAACACCAGGCAACATCCTTGCAGCAAGGCATCTACTAATGCAACGAATTTAGCTCCATTTCCTGTTTGCAATGTATCCAACAAACAGACCCCAGCTGTTATTATGTGTTTATAATCGCATTTTATTTCAGGCCTGATTTATTTGTACATATTCCAGCTTGAGGAAGGTCACACGCACTCCCTTGTTTCAAGCAGGGCCGCTCGCCCGCGTGGCGCGGCGCTTTCCGGGCTGAGCCGGACCTTGGTGAGCAGCGGCTGCTCCCTCCCACGAAGGCACAGGCGCAGCCCCAGACACATCTGCGGCGCGTTCACTGGTGGCCATGGGCCAGACTCTCACTGCACAGCTCCCCTGTCTCCTCTGCTGTGCCCAAGGGATAAATCCCCAGCCCCAGAGGTGTCCCTGGCACACAGAGTGAGACCGCTGGGAGAGCAGGCTCCAGGGGAGGACGCTCAGGTCTGCCATGGATGTGAAGCTCATGGCCTGCCTGGATGGAGACTGGCTCCCACATCACCCGAGAGGCCCTGAGTGCTCCCAGCCTTTGGCTCACAGCCAATGCCAATTGCACTGGGAGTGAAATGAAGCATGTATCCCTGCAAAGTCTTCAGTAGGAACACTTAAAAAGGGTAATGACCAGAGGAATGCCAAGTCTTCCCAGGATAGGAAGCTCCCTTGGACCAGTTTTTGATCAGGCACCGGTGTGACTCGTCGGCCAAGGACTCTGCTTATTGCCACTGGTGAGGTGGGTTACCATAAAATTCCTGCTGAGAAAAACGATCTGGCTTTGACAAATTTCTTCTGCAAGTTCTCTGAAAACACAGGGTCTGAGATTTTTAATAGTGTGTGGAAGTTGTTCTGTTTAGCACTGGAAAACCCATTCATTACTTAGTTAAATTGTATTTTCAGAAGTGTCTGAGGTCCTGAGGAGATTAAGGAGTCAAAGCAGGATTATAAAAGCTGCTTGAGACATGATTTGGTTTCATTTGAACAGTCAGGAAACAAAGAAGGACCTCTAAAGACAGTAGCAAAGAAAGCTTATAAACTGCCTGTCATTGCACTTTACAACCACCAAAGTCTTCTCTAAAATCTACCTTCCAGATCAAACCCATGTCAGAGGGAGAAAAAAAGCCAAGATTTGAATAAATGTAAAAAAGAAAGGAGCAACAGAATACAGATCTTGAAGGACTAGTACATTAGATGATGGCAAACCCTTTTTGAGCAGATATCAGACGCACTAGATGAGAATTAACTGAATGATTGGTAGTCAGGACAACAAATGAAAGTCCAAAACATTTTAGTACATTGTGGCACAAAAATGGCTTATTCCATCACACGGTAAGTGTAACTATACCTTTTTCTTCTCCCGCTGGTCCCCTTTAATCACATAATATACACGTAAAGAAACCTTGTAAATAACGTGTGTCTACACCTTTGGAAAAACAAATAGCCAAACAGAGCTGCTTCTTTGAGCTGCAACACAAACTCAAGTCTTTTAACAAGCAGATCCCACAAGAGAAAATTACTCTTGTATATAATTCTGTCATTGTAGGAAAAGCTTGAGTGAGAAAAAGCAAGTCCTTGAAGCACTGGCTCACAAGATCTACTTAGAGAACTAGTAAAACCATCACCTTCAACTGCCAAGTTCTCCATGAACACGCATGAACAATAAGTTGCTTTACAAGCTGGCAAAGAGAAGTTTCAAGGTAAATTAGCATCAAGTTTTGTTCACCTTAACAAACCAGGTGTTATGAGTTGCAGCAGGTCACTAGCTGCTTCAGATCAGCCATCAAGGCAGCTACTTTCGACAAACCCATTTGCTGGAAAAGAGGAGGCTCCTTGAGGCTTTGATGGGGAATCAAATCAGAGGGAAAGTGCTTTAATCAAACACCACCTAAAACACAGGAGTAAGTGCCACATCCAGTTGTTTCCTGAACACTTCCAGGAGCAGTGACTCCACCACCTCCCTGGGCAGCCCATTCCAGTGCTTAACCGCCCTTTCAATGAAAAATTCTTTCTGATACTCAACCCAAACGTCCTGTGGCACAACTTGAGGCCATTTCCCCTTGTCCTGTCACTTGTTCTCTGGGAGAAGACCCTGACATCTCCCCCCGGCTACACCCTCCTTTCAGGGAGTTGAAGAGTGATGAGGTCCCCCCTGAGCCTCCTTTTCTCCAGGATAAAGATCCCCAGCTCCCTCAGCTGCTCCTCAGAGAATTTATGATCCAGACCCTTCCCAAGCTGTGTCCCCCTTCTCTGGACATGCTCCAGTACCTCAAATGTCCCCACTGAATTAAGGGGCCCAGAACTGGACACAGAACTCCAGGTGTGACCTCACCAGTGCTGAGTACAGGTGGACAATCACTGTCCTGGTATTTCTGGCCACACTATTGCTGTAGTCACCAAGCAACAAGACAAGAAACAGAGAAGACCAGAGCCCAAAGTCAGGGGGGAAAAAAGCCGAAACAGCAAATTGTCTGGAACTACTGAAAGGCGGAGCTTAGGGGGAACGCCAAAGACTATTATTTATCAGCATTTCTTTCCCTATTTTTGTCTGCTCTCCTGTGACCCAGCTT
Source organism: Nicator chloris (assembly GCA_013400495.1). NCBI lineage: Eukaryota > Metazoa > Chordata > Aves > Passeriformes > Pycnonotidae > Nicator > Nicator chloris. Next base: position 1,835 of record WAAE01005349.1, on the reverse strand, counting down.
TTCCCGTGTTTCTACAGCAGCTTTCTCCCTGATCAGAAGGCATTCTTACCATCAGCTTTCCACAGGCTTCATGCTGCTGCTCCATGGGCAGGAGAAAGCAAGACCCACTGTGAGGAAACTCCAGATCTTTCTCGGAGATTAACAAGGACCACAGCTTTGACCAGGTTTCTTCCCCAAGGCAGCCGCCCCATACACACATACCTGAGATGCCACTTTATATTTAATACTTACAAAGCACCTGACAGCATCTCATTTCTTAAGTAATTAGGTTCTTAAATGCATTAAGCATTTCCACAGAATAAACTTCCTTTTTCAAAAATTCTTTTCAAAAATAAATTACTTTTTCAAAAAAATTCATACTTCTCTGCAGCTGGAAAAGCCCCCTCCACAGAGAAAAACAGATGGACAATAGGGATAACATGGGACATAAGAGACTTTGGCTCCCTGAAGTGCTTGAAGCCCAGCTGAGCAGAGCTAAGGTTTTGATGAAAACCTGAAAAAAAGTTCTGTTTCTCGAACTGGTGAATAATGCAGCCTGAGGAAAAACTGGAAATTACTGAGCAAATGAAAAAAAAAAATCCTTTAGGTATTGCATGCATGTGACACGCAGTAACCACCTGCAGCTGATAGCATGAAAGAGTGCTTTATTTTGTTACAGTACAGATTGAGTCCAGTTCACAGAGAACACATCAGTTAATATGTATCTTCACTTCATAGAAGAAATGGGCATGAACACAGGAGCACACAGTCAGCAGCCTTTTACCGCCACTTATGCAAATTTTGCCTTAAAAGCATCATTTATGGTACACAGATTTCACTACCAGTCCATGTGACAGCACTGTAATGCCAGCTCTAGAAACACAGGAGAGGACAATGTCAATCTCACGAACTGTGAAAATGTGTTTGTGTTTGTGTGTGTGTATGTATATGTATACCGCTTGGTGATTTAACTTCCAAAATCCTTGTTTTGACTTGAAGGTTTGTTTTAAAAGAATGTGTCCCTGAATGATAAATGTTGTTCCTTGAGGCACATGTTCAAGTTCAGGCTTTGGATAAGAGTCTTCACTTGAAGCAGCCACTGAAAGCTGAGAGTTTGGAGCAGACAGAACTGTCTGGAAACCAGGTAGGTCTCTGTGAGCTGCAATAGCAGCCCACAGGTAGAAGGGTACCTGAATATCGTCAAAGCAGTCTCCCATGTTTAACCATTTTATTAAAACCTGAAATAGCAACAAAGGCAACAATGTCAATGTCCTGGAGGCTTCAGGCTTTTGAAGCACAATTTTAGGACTCAAGACTCCAAAAGCTTATCTATTTCCCCTGCACATCCAGGTTTACACCAGGTGGTCCAGCAGAAGATACTGTTGCTCTTCCCAAACCCTTCCTCACTTACATCCAATTTCTTTGACATGTCCAGCACAGACTGTCCCCATCGTGGTCAGAGGTCCTATCTAAGCAAAATAAAGCTGATAAATACAGTGTGCAGTTATCCTCTGTGTGGAAAAAAAATCAAAAAACCCCAAATCATCTTTCAAAGGGGGGATTAAAAAATTCTTCTAAACCATGCAGACTGTAAGGGTGATAAAACTCCAATATCCCCCACAACCAAACATGAAACCAGCAGGAAAATGGAAAATACAGAATGAAGAAGAGAGGCCAGAAAAAGGACAGTGAAAGATACTTTCAGTCTGAAGCATGCTTCAAGTAGCTTAGATTTTCAAAGCCACTTTTAAAGTTTTGTGCACATAACTTGCTCCTGCATACTCCACCATTTTTCTGACCTTTCTGACTAATTATTTTTTCCTCCTCTCAAAGAGCAACAGAAAATGAGAAAACAG
>WAAE01005344.1:0-13056 GCA_013400495.1 Nicator chloris | reverse complement strand
AAAAAAAACAAAACCCAAACCCCGCAAAACTAACAAAAACCACCACAAAACTAAGCACTTTTCCCAAACTCCAAAGAAATATAGGTGTGCATTGTCACACAAAACTATTATAAGTTAAATTCTTCAGTCAGAATTGTTCCAATTGACTTGAATGCCTTTTGCCACTAGAGAGTGCTATGCAATAACTAAAATCTTTCCAGAAAAAAATCTCAGATTGTATCTTTCTTTCTTCACACTGAGCAGATAAATTATTGATATTCTTCAAATGGCAAATTAATTTATACTTAGCATGCAGACTTTAACTGTAGAAAATTGTTTGAGTGACAGTAATGGTTTCATTGCAAGTTATTTAAACTTTTAAGGTTATAATTTACTCAAAGTCATGTAATTCCTTATGTGACTGAGTCAAAACAAAATGCTGCTGATGTTGTTTTTTGCATTAATTTAAATGTTTAAAAAACCCAAAAAAACTAAAAAAAAGCCAGAAATCTTTGATTCATATATTGCTACTCAGCTCTTATGTGGAAAGAAAGTTTGAAGATCAATGTAATTTTGAAGATTCATTTTTTTTAAATTAGAATTTCTCAATTTATCTATTCTTTTCTTCCTTCTGCTCAGTTTAATAGTTCTGAATAATTCTTCCTGTGTTTCTGTTCTAGACTTACAGACAGAATTTGAAGCAAATGCTGATTCTATGTAGATGTTGTTTCTAAAAAAATCTTGATTTTGAAGTCATAATTATACCTTTTTTAATCTGTATGATTCTGTAAACCGAGCAGAAGTGAGTGTTGTGTTTGCTGAAATAATAACATCAGTGTAATTGCCAAACAAGGAACTAAAATGTGGATTTACCTGACAGTGGAAGTACTTTAATTCCTGTCTCCCACTGCTGAAGTCAAAACCTCAGCATTCAAGCCGAGAGATCTCATCAGGAATTTTTTTGCTCTTTGATACAGATTCAGCTAATAAAGGTGTACAAAAGTGCTTTATTGTGCAGTTTTAAAAGGTTTGAATTTACTGAAATTAGCTGCTAGAAATCTGTAAGAGTCTTGGCTGCTTTTCTTGTTTGGAAATTGAATAGCTTACGTTGTGTGAGCGCTCAATAGTACAGTATTTTGTTATCAGGAGTCCATAGCTATAGCAGTTGAAAAAAGTGCTCTCCAACCTCATTAAAATGTTGGTCAAAACCTTTGCATAAGGGCTGTTATTTCAGTTTAATTACTGTCAAAGTTATGGCAATCAGGATTCTTTCAAATTCCCTTTACAGAAACTCCCTTTAGAGTCTTCACTAATAACCTTTAATCTTGGTGAGGAATAGCAGTGATGGTACAGCCACCTGATCTAATTTTCCAGGTGCTCAGAGCACTTCAACAGGCTTCTGTTTTTCTTGTCACATCCAGAAACAATATTTGAGAAAGCTTAAGACAGAGTGAGCAATGAAAGCAAGAGTGAACGTTGCCATATGTCTTCCCAAAAGGAGCAGGTACATGATATAAAGCTCAATACAGCCATTATGCTTATGTCTTGAATGCATTTCTTACTGAACCGTGGGCTTTAATTTTACAATCATCTCTGACAACTGTGAAGTTATTTTTAGGGTGAATTTTCATACATAGTAATAGAGGTTATTTGATAAGAAATACAGTGTTGTCAGAGTTTGACAAATAAGCTGTAAATTGTGGTGTAATATAGTTTTAACATTTCCTAAAGAGATTTTATATTTTAATCAGACCTGATACGGCATTTCATGAATTATAAAATTGTATCTTGTGGAAAAAACTAGAGTGTTGCTACTAGATTTTGGCAAAGGATAATTTTCTTAGTTAAACATCTCTTTAGCCATGTATTTTAATGTTTTATGTGTGTTTCATTGCTTCACATCCATTTCTGTTGCAATTTGTCATACACTCACATTTTAGCAATTTTAGAAGGAAATGCATACTTCTTTTTTTTTCAAAAAAAAGGAAAAGCAGAATAAATATGTCTACAAAACAATGCTTGTGCATAGGATTCTGATACTTAGATTTTACGAAGTTTGAAATAATTATATTAAATTTCCTTAGTTAGGGTTATGTGGGTTCAGCTTTATAGGAATGTGTACAAATAGCTTGGGTAGCTTAAATATTGGAAAGCATGTACCATGCTTGTGATGTTCCATCTAGGTCAGTTGTTCTGCAGCTTGGTATGACCTGGTGGCCTGAGTAAGGTGGTTTTGGAAGCACAGCTGCCTTGTTTCTGATAGCCATGTAATTGCATCTGTCAGATCTGTTCATCTGTGGATGACCCTTTGCCTTCATATTTTTTAGGAAGATGCCAGGTTATTCTGCTTGAAGCACTGACATGGGAGTTGAGTGTTTTGGGTGCAGTTCTGTACTTTTCTTTAGGTACCTGATGATGTTTCAGGTACGTCATTTATCATTCAGGTACCCGTGTACACCAGCTTCACCACAGGGCTTGGTCATCCCCTGCTTCATAGCAAGGCTCTGAGAAGTGCTCAGAGTTGGTGATGTGAATCATGTCCCTCACTTAATGTCCTGACATGCTCACTGTTAGAATAATTCTTCTTAGCAGAGAGGAAATACCTGTTTTCCACTTCTTTGAAGCAATTTAGGGGACTAATTAGTTCATAAGATGGGTTAGCTGTACTTGCAAGCACAATCTGTAGCAAGATATTAGGAAGGTTGAAAAGGATGGAAGATGTTTTTCCTCATTCTTGGGTGAACATAGTTGCCTTGCTCCACTGTGCTGGTCGTGGTGCATGTCTGACCTCTGTATGAACAGTTTCAATTCACTGACCCATGACAGGGTAGTTTTCTACCTCTCAATAAGTTAAGTTGATTTAAATGAATAAGCTCTATCTGATAAGCACCAGAAGTGTTGCGAGGTGGAATTGCTTGGCCAAAAATTAAAAAAGTGGGAAGCTTGAAATAGTGAAATTGGAAATGGAGTGAGACCTCTCCCTTCAGATGGTAGAGAAGTTGTCAGCTTGATCATCATAATACAGCAGTCTAATCACTTGACAGTTTGTCAGATGATTAGACTCGTGTATTAATTCCGTCTTTGAATTTCTTTCCCCATGATGAGAGACAGAGAGCTCTTTGCTTTTAAATTTAACAGGTCAAAACCATGAGACTTGGAAAAAATGACAGCTTTTACTTTTTCTGCACTAAATATATTTTAGAAGTATCTGAAAAGTAGAGTAGCCACAGCTGAAATTGCCTTTTCAAGGAACTATACCTTAATTAATTTTTTTCTTTTGTTGGTAAAGTAACTTGAAATGACCATTAGTTGTTAAAGCATTTATTTCTCTGGGGTTTTTTTCTTTTTGTTTTTTTCATTTTTAATTGAAACATGAAATGACTGTCAATGTATGACTTTATGAAGAGAAAACATTTTGGATTCTTGTGACCTGAGTGATTGTTAATAAGAGAAGTTCTGCTTACTCTGTGTTGCTTGGTTCAACCTAAAAGATAGTTTTCTTTCTTCGACTCCCTTCCCCATAGGTTTTATTGTTGTGACTAATGCCTTAAATAATAGCTACCTGACTACGTCTTCATATCAAAGCATTATGGCACCAGATGATCTACTTTCTTTTTCCCAGGATGACATATTTTCATGGGTGACAGGGAAGAATGGACAGGGGCAAAATGTATTTGGGAATGTATTTTCACAAAAATTTTGGTTTAAGGATAAAGAACTGTCCAATTGGGATGCTATTAAACTATATCCTGTAGCGGTTGTATTCTGTTTGCTGTAGTGATCCCTTGTGGCCTCCCTTTCTTTTGCTCTTTAGGTGAAACTGTGAGGAATGAGATGCTTGACTTTCATGGGGTCTTGTTCTTGCCTTTGCAGAACAACCTGAGTTGCCAGGCTATGTCTTGTCTCTGAGTGGGAGGTTGGAAATTATGTATCAGGAGATAACACAAAAATTATACACAGTGTTTGGGGGTGCAATACTCTACTGGCAGAAAGCAGTTTTTTCCTGTCAGGATAGGCACCAACATGTGAACAGCACTTAGATTTTTGATTATTCTGATCAATATTTTTTTAAATGGTATTTTATTAAGATTTCTAGCAGTCATTATAACTTGTATTGCTTGGTGGTGTGAACAAATTTACTGTACTTCATTTTTGCTTGTCTTAAAATATTTTACCTTCCAACTGTACTTCATGTTTTATTTTCAGATGAAGGGGGATTTAATACAATTGATCTTGCCACTTACTATCATTGTTTCATTTTGATTCTTAGTAATTCATAGGCCTAATAACACAGTAGAGCAGATATAATGGGTTAAAATATCAATATGTTAAACATAAAGTTCACATTTTTATTTCAGGGTAATGGTATTTTTCTACCTTTATTTTGCAGTTTATAGTGAGCAATATAGATAATGTGTCTTATTCTTAATTGGTTTAATGATAAATATCTTGATGATTGATGCCCACAGAAGCATGTGTATTCATTTAAAATACAAGATAATTTTTAACACAAAGGAAATTTAAAAGTGAAATTAAGAAAAATCACCTTTCCAAATCTGAAGTCTGTATGAGCATAAATAAATTAAGAAGAAAAATTAAAACCAGGCCTGCTAATTGTTGTTTATACCTAGTATCACCTTCAGATGTCTTGAACTTTAATAATCAAATAGGGCACTGGTTTGGAAAAGATTGGATAGGAGTAGACCCAGCAGGCATAAGACTAAACTGCTATCTCTCTCATCCAGTTGATTTTAAAATAGCGCCAGAAATTCTTGAATGTTGGTTTTCCCCTGTTGGCAGCAAATACCAGTGAAACTTGTTGAATGTCCCATTTACCAGTAATGCTGATGGGGTGGAGAATGAGTATCTGGTTTTATTTGTTCTTGTTTGCTCTTGGTTAACTTTCATTGACAAGCCTGCATGACAAATGTGTATGTTGTGGTCATCTGAATAGACAAAAGTGTTGTACCATATGGTAGACATATTGGCTTTAAAGGTCAGAAGTTATTGTTGAATTTTCTGTTTGAATTTTCTTTGCCAAGTTGCAAATCCAGTAATTGGATGTTTGGAAAGGCCAAAATCAAGGTGTTACATATAACCTTACTTGGCCTCCTTATGTTTATAATAAATCTTGCATTTATTGCCATTTCAAGTTGAACTCGGTTTACAATTTTGAATGTTAAGTGAAGCCACAGGCTTCAGATACTGGACAGCCCTACTTGATGGGTGCTTGAGAAAAGCCTGTTCCACTTGAGGTTTTGGGCATCCTATCAGAGCTGCATCCTGCAAAGGGACTGTGCCCAGTTCAACAGTGCAGCATTGAAACATGCAACTTTCCCCATTAATGTCCTTGACTCTTGTTCATGTTTTACCCTGTAGTTTCATCCTCAGAAATAATGGAGCAGGTTTTCTGCAGTCAGTCTTACGATATTTTTAATTTACAAGCCTAATTTCTTAGCTCCAACTGTGCGCATGTATTATTTGCTGACTTGTGCTTTATTTCCCTCTGAGGATTAAGGGAGTGTACATCACATTTGGACAAATGAATTGCTCTCTTCTTGGGATAAACTTAGTTAACCTGGCAGGTTCGAAATCACACTGCAAGCACCAAATTGTCCCTTCTAGCTAGAAAAAAATCCTGCTTTTTGTAGCATTAAATACATTAGAATCTTAAATATTTTTTTAAATGGATTCAATTTTAAAAATATGTTGAAGTCAAAGCATAGTAGAGAGTGTGATATTTACTGAATTTTGTGTGCATGGATATGTCTAATATTACAACTTTCCAAAGCTTTATGTAATATATTGGTAAATGAAATGAATAGTAGATATAAAGGCAATTAGTAACTAAGAGGAAATTAAATGCTCCAGGACTGATTAATGTAAAACTGTAACTTTAAGATTTTCTTAGTTTAAAGATTTTGCTAGGTATTTTATTTTATGACGATGCCATGTGAGTTTCTAAACCCTACAAGTTATATACAGTTGCCTTTGTGCCCCACAAGGCACTTCTAAATTTAACTTTATTAATTTTTATGTTATATTAATATGGAATTTAAAAGATTATGGATTTTATAAAATCTATTAATTTATATTTATAAGTTTAACTTATTCACTTCTATTTATCTAAATGTGACTTTAATGTCTTTTCACTTGAATTTCAAATTGTTGCCCATTGACATTTTACATGGTCTTGTCAAGTAGAAGCTTTTCAGAAGAGCAATAAATGCTTTCAGGATATAAGAGAGGTTGAATCATAGTGGTTCAGTTTTATGCTGATACTAGCTTAGCTTTGGTTATGCTACTGGAGTTTTTCTGGATTTTGAGTCACTCCTATTTCCATCTTGGAGTTTTCTGTGGAAATTTCTACACATGTTAAAACAACAGCTAAGCCCCTATCCTCTAGGTGACGATATAGAACCTTCCTTCCATCTAGTTTAGGCATTTAAGAGGCCCAGGTTTCATATATGTGTAGACACACACATTCTCCTACTGCTTGTAAGAGGAATAAACATCAATAAATGTAGGAGGAAAAGATGGGTCGAACTTGTGCTGGTCGACAGCCAGCTAAACATGAGCCAGCATGTGCCCAGGTGGCCAAGAAGGCCAATCCTGGCTTGTATCAGCAATAGTGTGGCCAGCAGGACCAGGGCAGTGGCTTTCCCCCTGTACTTGGCACTGGTGAGGCCACATCTTGCCTCCTGTGTTCAGTTTTGAGCCCTTCATTACAAGAAGGATATTGAGGTGCTGCAGCATGTCCAGAGAAGGACACCAGGGTAAGTCCTATGAGGAACAACTGAGGGAGCTAGAGTTGTTTAGCCTGGAGAAAAAGAGGCTCAGGGCGGACCCTACAGAATCACAGAATAAGCTGAGTTGGAGGTGGCCCACCAGGATCATAAAGTCCAACTCCTGGCCCTGCACAGAACACTCCAAGAGTGACATGATGTGCCTGAGAGCATTGTCCAAATGCTTCTTGAACGCTTGGTGCTTCAAGGCTTGGTACTGTGACCGCTTTCCTGGGGACCTGTTCCAGTGCCCAACCATTCTCTGGGTGAAGAACCTTTTTCTAATACCCAACCTAAATCTCCCCTGACACAACTTCAGGCCATTCCCTCAGGTCCTGTCACTGGCCACCACAGAGAAGAGATGAGTGCTTGCCCCTCATCTTCCCTTCATGAGGAATGTGTAACTGCAATGGGATCTCCCCTCAGTCTCCTCTTCTCCAGACTGAACAGACCAAGTGACCTTGGCTGCTCCTCCTATGGCTTCCTCTCAAGGCCCTTCATCATCTTCACAGCCCTTCTTTGGATACTCTAGAATATCTTTCTTACATTGCAGTGACCAAAATTGCAGACAATATTCAAGGTGAGGCCAGGCAACAGAACAAGAAGACCAAGCCTCAAGTGGTGCCAGGGGAGGTTCAGAATGGACATCAAGAAAAATTTATTCTTGGGAAGGGTGGTCTGGCATTGGAACAGACTGCCCGGAGAGGTGGTGGAGTCACCATCCCAGGAGTTTTTCAAGAAACAACTTGACATGGCACTTAGTACCATGGTCTAGTTGACAAGTCAGTGTTTGGTCATAGGTTGGGTTTGAGGATCTCAGAGGTCTTTTGCAGCCTAACTGATTCTGAGAAAGTTCTGTGAACTCAGAGCTCTGCCCTTGAGAGTACTACATTAGCTGTCTTAGCAGAGAAGCAAATGCTTGAAGCACATGGATCATGTGTCTTAAGAAGTGGAATATTGGGAAGTGGAAACACTTCAGGCTGCATGGAGGAAAGTGAATAAGTAACTAAGTGGCAGGAGTGGAGAATTGGTGTGTACATAGCCACTGGATCATGGAACACAGGGAAAAGTTTTAGTTGGATACACTAGGGTGTGTAGGCATCAGATGGACAGGAATCCTTCATGTAAGAATGCAGGACTTGTAGGATTTTTATGTGCAATGCAGAAATTTAACGCTTTTGTTCACCTTTATTTGCAGACTAAGGTGGTACTAGGGATAGCAGAAGTTACTTTTTCACAGTTGTAGATTAAGTCTGTACACAGTTTGTACAATAAAGATGTTCACTGATAATTTGTTAAGGCTTAAACTAACTTTCATAAAACATTGCATATTGGAGGAACCACTGTGCATCTGTTGAGAGAGAAGAAACTGCAAATAAAGTGACATAACACTGCTAATACTTGTAGTCTTCATTATAGTTTCAACATGAATGACACAGGCAAATATGAGAAGTCTGTTATAAACAGAAGGTTCCACTATTGCCAGCAATTTTCTGAGAAGAGCGGTCCACTGGAAAATAACAGAATTTTAAATGACAGGTAGTTATTGCTATTAAACATAACAGGGAAAGAAAACATTTGTTTTCAGGAACCTAGCCAAATTCCTACACTTTTTTTTTCCCCTTAATTCTTTTTTCCTGGTAGAAATTTGGCATTACCTGTCTACTGTAGTGAATATCTTGTAAGAAACATTTGCTTTTTCTGGCACAGATTTTATGTGCTGTAGCACAGTATACTTTGTGGGTGTGGTATGGTATAATATGGGGAGTGTAAAAAAACTCCTGCTCAGGATGCACACACATGGCAATGGCCCAGGGCAACTGCAGAGTTGAATCAGTGGAAGTATGAGAGAGTGGTATATTATACTAGTTAAGGATCTTAAATCACCATGATTGTCGTATAGAAATGGAATAGCCTTCAGTTGCTTTTGCTTAATCCTACAAATAAATTTTAGTGGCTTGTTTTGGTCTTTAACACTTTGCAATATAAATATACCAGCATCAAGCCTTTGTAAAGGAAGCATTGTTTTCCTTCTCTGTGTGGAATCATTGAGTGGTTTGGGTTGGAAGGTACCTCAAAGATCATCTTGCTCCAACCCCCTGCCATCACAGGGACATCTTCCACTACACCAGGGTGCTCAGAGATCCATCCAACCTGGCCTTGAACACCACCAGGGATGGGTATATTATACAAATTCTCTAAAAAATTTTGGTGGTACAGTTACACTGGTTCTGCAGTTTTCCTGTGGTGTGGACGTGTTGGTCAAAGGTGTCATTTTGGTTTGGTTTTACTTTTTTCTGTATACTGACATGGATACACACAAGATTTGTTCTTAAATATTTTTGTGCTGGCTAGCTAAAATCCTACGAAGAATACTCCATTCAGTCCAGAAGATTTTTTACTTTTCCCTAATTCTTTGTAATTCCTTAATTATTTGTAAAAATTCTGTTGTAGCATTTCAAAGAAATATTTTTCATTTGAAATTTTTGTTAACAATGGGAATAATGCTGTACTTTTTGAATCATAGTAGTTGGGTTTATTGTATAGCTGACATTAAAAGACCAGAAATGTAAATATGTATAAAGTAGCATGAGATGTGGTGAAGTTGTGTTTTGTTTTGTGTATTGTAGACCATTGCTACATCTGCTGGAATATCTAATTCAGAAAAAGGAAGATAAACCTGTTTAATCAAGGGGTTTTTTTCCTAAAGATAGGTTTAAGGGGGTTTCTTTGGGACTTCTAATTGACATACTTAGAGAATTAAATGTATTGAATGAAAAATACTCTTTTCATGTGATATTCCTTGTTCAGAAACAATGTGGCGAATAGAGAATTTAATTGAAAATAGACTTTGTATCTGTCTCTTGGCAGAAGGTCTCATTTTAGCTTAAAAGAAAGCTAATTTAAATATATTTGCCAAGTTAGGCATTCACACTTCATGTACAAGCTTTGTAGCTATTTTCCTTCCCTGGGTCTGGTGGCAGTGCTGATGTGTTCCTTGTATCCTGTTTTTTAACCTTCTTTCTCTGAGAGGCCAGTGCATTTGAGGCATGGCCATTCCTGCTAAGTCAATAGTGTCTGAGGCTGTTACAGCATCGTCTTTTATGTCATCACCAGAATTGACCCACAGCTGAGGACAGGATGATAAGGAAGGTGATGTATTTGAGGTGATTGCTCTGGGGCTTTATCTCTGGGAGAGAAAATAAACATATTGAAAGTCGGAATGATAATGTGCCATTGAATGAGTTTGAAAACTGTGTTTTGTTTGGTCTGAAAGTATATTAAATGTATCAAGTGGCTTAATACAGAAGGACACGTTTGACTGGAAAAAAATTGTCTGCCTGACTGCTTCTTTCCTACTGTCTTAGAAAAATAATTATCCTATTTAGAAATTATGGTTCTGGAGGTGAAGTACTCTGAAAGCTTCAGACTGAGTTTCTTTGCTCTGATTTTATTCTTGCAACTATATTATCAGTAAGGTAGTATTGTAATGGGCAGAATAGATTAATCTTTGAGATAAGCAAAAGTTGAACTGTTTAATTGTTAGGTGGTTTCTTATGTCAAAACAAACGTGTTCTGTTTTTATCATGTGTTACAAACAAAAGGGCAGTATTGTAACTAGCAAAGCAATACTGAATCTGCTGCTGATGTATTTTCTACCACCCTTTAAAGGTGGTGGGTGACAGGAGCAGCAGCAAAATCATAGAAATATAGTCAACAGAGTGGTAAAATAAATGTAACTAATTCTCTTTTTGTAGGCTTACAATCCTTTTTCAAAAGCAAAATTTGTTGATGTTTGTTAAAATTGCGAAGTGTCAAAGCTACAGATCTAGTGTTCTTGAAGCTTTTTTTTGTCTAGCAACTTCTAGGAAAATAGCTCTCAGGTGTTAATTTGTCATTCAATATTTTTCATTTCCAAAAATACTTTACTTGGTGTAATTTGCATGTTTTGATTGAACTATTAATTGAAAAGGAGCTAGTGCTGACTTTGAGATGAAAGATGCTTTTCTGCTTTTCTGAAAATTGAAAGTGTTTGCCATTTCTTGTTCATCTGTTAAACAAAAATATCAGCACAATAGAAAAAAATGCAAAGAAATTACTTTTCACAGTGGTTTTTATTCTTACAATTTTTGTAATTTTAGTTCTATTTTGGTAGGGTTTTTTCTTTTACTAAGGTCAACAAAGGTGTCAGGGTCACTGAAGCTGTGATGATCAGGATGCTGTTGTGATGTCCAGACTGCACTGAATGTGTCAAAGTTTCACTTTAGCCTAGACAGTCTTTTGCATTTCAGCTCTGTTGTATGGATTTTCAACTGATAAACTGTGATTAAATGCAAGAGCTTATTGTTGTTTCACAGAGAAACAGCAAGCTACTGGCAGAAAAAAAATTGTATTAAAAATGGGGAATTAACTATTAGCAGAATAATAAGATAAGCATGTAACTATTCTAGTTGAATGTACAGTGAAGAGATTTCCTATAAAAGGAAGTATGATCCCAGGCTGAAAGTAGGTGTGGAACAGTGTCTTGATTTTCCTTTCAGTGTTCTCCATAATGACATAAGAATAGATCCCATAAATTCCTCAGTAGGATACAGCTATTTTCAGTCTTTGAAATTCTACTACTGAACTTTATTAACAGTCCATCTGAAGTGAACGAACATAAGTCCTTGAAGTTACAAAACTGTTAGTGCAGCTTTACAGTTTGCAGAGCCTTTTATCAAAGGAAGATGTTCCATTTCACAATGAGCAGACTTTATTTCTTACAGTGAATTAAAGTATACAAGTACAGAGAAAGAGGGAGACATCAGTTCTTGCTTTAGGAGTTTGAATGTACCTTTACCTTAGCTAAAAATTGCAGATGGGAAAATGGGAGGGGCAGTAGTAGTATTAGGTAGTTGTTAGTAACCAGTAGTTAGTGCCTGGGTTTTAATCCTCTTTTGCTGCAAAGTTCAGGAGAGACATCTCCACGATGTGTATTTAAGAGCTGCTCAGAGGTGCAGAGTGGGTTATCAGCAACATCTCAGCCCCAGTGCAGACTCACCTTCCTTTCTGCAAACCTGCCTGGAAGCCTCTGCCCTCTGCTTTTCCACTCCTGATGATCAGGATGATGAGCACTGTCCACTCCTGCTGTGAAGTCTCTTTCCTTTTTTTGTTCACAGTCTGTGTACTGGTGTCGTGCTTGTTCCAGTATAATAAGCTTGGGTGAAAATGCTTCAGCAGCTCTGCAGGACTTAGCCTGGAAGTGGTTTGAGCAGTCTTTGTGGATTTATATTAAATTTGCATGGAAGTACTGCTCTTCCCACGCTGAAGTTTCTCCTGGTCACAATTCCAGAATTCCAATGCTAAGACTGACAATTTCTGAAATAATATTTTACAATTGTGTTTTGGTTTTTTGGTTTAAGATTTGTATATCACATTGAGAAAAATTGAATGTAAAATGACTGAGCTTTAAATAGGAAGGGCTGGTAATTAATCTCTCTTGTGGAATAGTGCTTATTCTTCTGTTACCTGATTACAGTCATCAAAGGATGCTATAATAGGTTTGAAAATTAAGCTTACTAAAGCACTCAACTTTTTTTCTGAGGTGTATTATTGGATTTTATCTTGCCCCTTGCTATTTCTGAGGCTGTTCTTGACAGAAAATATATCTAAAAGAGCAAATAGCTTTTTTTTGCTTTATACTTATATATTGAACAAACCTGTTACTTCAGCTGCCCCAGAGGGATTGTAAGAGTATATCTAATCAGAGTATAAATTGGTGGGGGTACTAAGGTAAGGATTTGTCTCACAGGTTTCTGAATTTTGTTCTTTTTCCCAATTATTACTGTATTAAATAGTACAAGGGTACCAACGTGAAACATGCTGATATGTTACCAACACCATAGGCTGATGTTACTGAAGTGTAAAAAACATTGTAAAACATTTTTAAACAGGCAACCACTTATGTAAAGTGGGAATGCAGCTCTTACAGTTTTCTTGCAATGCACATAAAACATTGTTATTGACACAGCTGATTCTCTCTCTGCTTCCTTACCTTGAGTCTCCAAATCTTGAAACAATGGTAAAATTAACGTGCAGGTATTTGCATGAAAGAAACAAATGCAATAGATTCTTCTTCCTTGCTTCCCATTTAGCCATATTATAAAGCAGTTATTACAAATAAATAAAAACTGCTCATCATTTAACCTCAACGTTATTGCTTTCTGTATACAGAAGAATGAGACAGAACTAATTGTCTTCCTTGGGTTTGTTGTGCCTTCCAGCACTCAATTTACACGTAGAAAAATAAATT
>WAAE01005339.1:0-31363 GCA_013400495.1 Nicator chloris | reverse complement strand
AATAAAGGTGATCTGTCTCCCAGAGTGAATCAGCAATGTATGCAATGTTGAGAGGAGTTTGCTGGATGTTACTCTTCATCTGGAAGAATAACTATCTGGAATTGTGACTGAAGACCCCATTGCCCTAAGGCATTATTTTTTTTTCACTGTTATTCATCTCTTTTTTTTTCATTTTATGAATGGTCTGTTTAAAGTTTAGCTGGAAGATACAGTCTAGCTCATTCACTTGGTGCAGTCTTAAACCTCAAATGGAGAGCAAATTAAAAATTAACAACTGCAAAAACACCCCTAAGAGTCAAGGATAAGAGCTGGCATAATCAGTGGTCCTTTGAATTGCATTGAGAGGATGTAGCACAGGCCACATTTCTATTTTCCCTTTGATTTGCTATGAGTTGCTGTGAGCAATGTTAAATAGCTTATGCTGCTATGCTTCTCTCGTTCATTTCCATAATTTTTTGGTCATCTAAGATAATGCCCCAACAGACAGAAAGAACGAACATTGGCTTAGAAACAGTGGCTACTTGTCAACTAATTCTGGCTGCTCTAGGAGAAAAGTCTCTCCTATATATCTAACTCCCTTTCACTCTCTTCATCTCCACTTCCCTCCTCTATTCATTGTCAGTTTTTGTTCTGAAAGGCTCCTCTCAGACTCAGCCATCACTTAAAATCCTGGGATAGTAATCATAAAGCAGTCTGGCCAGTATTTTAACGAGCATACAATATTTCCGGAGTTGGATATGATCCTGTTGTTTAGCCTTTTGCATCCAAGAGTGAGTGTGACCACATGCACCTCTGTGTATGTGTGCATGCATGTGCGTGGGGGCTTTTAGTTATTAGCTGGCTAATTTTCTTAGTTACTCTGTCTACCTGTCATATGAGGTAGACTCCTTTTGGGCTGTGCATAACAGCTTGAATTTACCTTCCATCTGATCCGGGTTGTATTTGATTCATTAGTTGCATCATGGCCATTGCATTAAGTTGCATTCAAAATTACAAAACCAGTGTGACATGCAAGAGTGCCTGAAAAGCAAAATGCACCATCTGTTTTTGTATCTCTAACTGCTCTTAGGCAGCTCCTAAGGCTTTGTGCAGGGCTTGCCTATCTTGTGGTGTCCATCACTGTGGGTGTACCCTGCATCTTTGTCCCATGTCAATCCCCAGCAGCCTGGAGCCCCAGCATTAGATCTGGGAGTTTGCTGTGTAGTGCTGTCCGTGGGAAAGGGCTTTTACTGTTCCTCTCAACCTCTGTTGTGAGACGTGAGATGGCAACCCTTCCACTGCTGCCCTGGAGAAATCAACTCCATTGGTCAAACAGAGCCTCTAAACCTGCAAATGTATAGTGCCTTGGCAGAGCAGCTCTGCAAACCCTCCACTGGTCAGGGATCAGCAGTCCCATGTGGTTAGGAACTGGCTGCGGTGCTTGCGTCACCGTAACCCTGAAAATTATGGAGAAGAGAGTATCAGGGTTTTGCAATGTGGGAAGTTACAAAGGCTGCCCAAGCTGAGGACCAGTGGAATTTCAATGCAAGCAGGACTTAGCAGCAGAGGGGAAGGCCTTGGCAGAAGAAATGTCTTTGGGATCAAACAGCTGGTCTGGGAGGACAGAGCTGTTGAAATCTTGGAATCACAGATTTCAAAAGATATTTTGTAGACTCATATATGTTATGAATGCTCATCAGCTGAGAATGGATTTTCTACAGAGAGTAATGGGGAATGAAGTGTCACATTGGCAGTCAATGAGTGAGAGCAGCATGCTTGTCCACCAAGGTGCTGAAATTCCCAGCATCTCCTGATATGAAACAGGGTCTCCCATAGCCCTGGACTTTGGCCCTGGATTGCACTTTGGAAATCCTGTGCAGAATAGCTAAATTTGTGGTTGTTCTTGATAGTTCTGGGGTTTCTCATCTTGCTATATATAAGAAAGAGAGGGCTTAGAAAGATGGTCTAAGGTGGTGGTTAGGTTTTGGTAATACTGTAGATTTCTTTCAGGAAGAATATTGTATATGGTGGTCTCAGATTCCTGCATTTATTTTTTATGTTAATTGCATTTTCTTCTGAAGTGAAAAACTGTTAAGTACAGTTTAGAACTCATAGTATAGAGATGGTGAATTTCTTTGTATCCTCTCCTATCAGAGAAACCTCATCAAGTCACAGTACCGTAATTTATTATAATACTTATACATTTTACTTTCTGATAAAAAAACTGTAGTACTCTTCTCTTAACAGCCCTAATTTTATGTGTTTTCCACTCCTCACTTCCACTTCATTGTTACAGATCATGACAGCAAAGGCATTCAATGTACTCTACAATGGTACAAAGCAAGTGTACAAGCAGAGTCTCAGAAATGCCAGCTGTGTCAAAACCACATTTTAACACCCAACTCATGCAACTGATTCTTTCCCCCACCGCCATGGTTTCAAAATCTGTAAGTTGTAGGCAGTGTCACTGTGAAAAGCAGGCTTTGCTATGTCAGAACAAACAAGACTGGGTGATCTCTCTGTAGCTAAGGCTGTGATTAGCTTTCCTTGTTAAGCTTGGAATTAATCCCTCCTATTGCGGTTCAGTGAAATTGGTCCATCTGTGATGTACTTGTAGCCCTTGCTAGGAACTAACAGCTTTAGAAAGTCAATGATAATTGAATGGGAGAGAGGATGAAGGTTCTCATACATAAAAACTCAGTATTACAATTTTTGCACGTCTCTGGTGGCTACTGGATGGGATAGAGGGGGAGGATGATTTACAGAAACAACTCCAGCAAGAGACCTAGATTTATGTTTTTCTGTTGTCTTAATTGAAAGCCAGTGCATTGGTCTGTGTAAAGAGTGAAGCATAGTAGCCCTAGAGGAATGAATAAACCAAATAAACTCTTCCAAATTTCTGGCTTGGGTTTTGTAGTAACATGAAAATAGATTTTCCCTAAGTCAGGAGAATGAAAAATTGTAACAATATTGTTTCATATTAACAGAGGTTGATTTACAGTATTTTAACTGTCTTAGAAATTTATTATTGAGGGGTTTTTTGGGTTGTGTCACTAGAAAATGTGACTACTTCCAGCTTCAGTCTTCTTGGTTTGCTAGTAGACCAGGCAGTGTTGAAATTAGGGTGATTCATCCTTTTTTACCTTTGAAAGCATTTAAACACAACCAGGCATCACTTCATACCAAAGCACCACCTCTTCTAACAACACGGCAGCATTTAATTTTTTGATTCAAAAGGCCAGTCATCCTCTTTCTTTCTCTGCTTAATATGCAAAAAAATGTTGGGCAGCATGAAGATCTGAGAGGGTAGCTGGGGCACTTTGCAAGAGCCTGCCTTCAGACTCGCTAGGGACATTTGCTAAGGCAATTGCTAAGTCTTCCTCATTTGAAGTGAGGCCTCAGGTCTTTCTTAGTCCAAGTGAACAGCAGCTACAGCACTGCTACATCATGTTACTTCTTCCTGCCCAAATCAACTGGCAGTTGCTTTTCTCTCCAGATGGTTCCTCTGGTTCATCATCACATGCTAAGTACAAATCAGGCAAGATTATTCTGTACCCAGTTGTGTCGCCAGGGTGCCCATTACACTCTGCAGGCACGTGGGAAATTACAAGTACTTCCATGATTTTCCCAATGTAGCTCTGTCTGATGACAATAAAATTAATACCAAGAGCAGTCTTCTTGGTGCACTTTTCCTGTGTAAGATTTGGGATGTGTTTTGATGCAGCAGTAGATGGAAACCTGTCCTGTTACTATGTATTTGTGACAGCTAAAACTTTGAGTGTTCAGAGCTGAAATGAGAGAAGTCTGGCTGTGAATGGGAGAGGTTCAGGAACTTTTTGTCCTGTAATTTGCCAAACACAGCTCCAGTCCTTCATTTTTCTTTGGGAGACAGTAGCTGAGGGTTACTCAGACAGGACTAAAGTGATGTTCAGAAGAGGCATTCCAGAGGAACAGGCAACAATAGAAGCTCCCCCTCTCCTGCTAAGCTGTCATACATGAGCATGACTCATCAGGGAGCTGCAGCAGGCAGTTCGTTCATCTGTATCTCCTTGCAATCATGTCACCTCTAATGTCCTCTCCAGATTTTGCTGCCATCATTCATGTTGTTATCACTTGGAGACTGAACGTTGCACAGTGCCCTCTCTTACTGCCACCTCCCATCCACTCCATGCCCATACCCCATTCAGGAGGCAAATGGAAGAGCAGGAGAGGCAGAATGTGTTCAGAAAGTTTGGCGCTGTCCTTTTGGTAACACAAAGAGGGAGGTGGCATCACACAAGTAGGCAGATCCCTATCTATGGCTGAGTGCTGTACTTTGGGGTATGCATAGCTTCCTCCCAGGTATTGCAATGTCTAGATTGTATGGGTTCTTCAGGATGTTCTTTGCAGTCCTTGACCAGCTCATGAGAGCCACGGCAGTTTCTCTTCCAGATAAAAAAATAAGGTTGCAAGAAAGCATTATGGCTGTACAGGATCCCAAATACAGATGGTTCTACAGGCTTTACAGGGAGACCTCTGTTTCTCACACACACCATTTGAGAGTGGTGCAAAAGATGTTCTTCCTTTTCTACAGTTCACAAATGCCTTTAACCCTGAGTAAGGACATGTGCAAGACCCATCTTCCTTATTGCCTTTTGTTTTAGTTGTGCTTGTGTTGTTTATCTTTGCAACACCCAGTACTGGATAAATATCTGCCACTATTTCATCCAAGTTGGCAGTGAGGTCATATACCTCCTGTTCATGACTCCAGACATCTCGAGAAATTACGTCATTGTGAGACCTATTAGGAGAAGGGCTGTGAAGCACTAGTTCTTTGACAGAAGGCAATGCCTAAGTATGGAGAGCAGCTGCAAAGGAAAAGTTCAGTGTGATTCCTGTTTTCCATGCCATCCTCCACTGAGCTGTTTATGCTGTCATTTGATGAGCACCTTGTTCTTTGAGGTACTCTGGTAATCTTGGGGTCAGCACTGGACCTTGCCGGTATTTTGGCTTGGGTGATCTCCCGGAGCTCCCAAGGATACCTAGCCTAGCAATGAGGGTAGAATGCCTAGCCTAGTAATCAACCCCACTTTCTGTACAGCTGGCTTCTTCAAATTCCCTGACTTGTGACTATCCATGAATAAAAATGCTATGCCACTTCTACTCTGCCTTTAAATAAGTAGTTACTGAAAATGAAGCAGTTTCACTTCCTCCAGTCCAGTAGGTGACAATGATGGAGTGGCCTGGTATGCCCACAGTGTCGCTGAAATTGATTCATTGCATTGCATCATCTGTAAGACTTAGGTTTTGATTGGTTAAACTATTTGGCTGGCTAGGGATTAATGTGCCTGGAGGACTGAAATATGTTTTTTTCTAAAAGACAGAGAAGAGAATCTGTATGAAGTACAAGCTATGGCACACCTCTGATTGTCAGAACAGTTACCAGAACAGATTTTAAGTGTAGTGCAGTTCTGGGGACTTTGAAGGCAAAAGATGGAGTTAATGCTATTATGCTATTTGTATTGCATACTTCTCTGTATTGCATGAGGAGCACACTGTTGTTGCTGCAGAGCCATCCATGCAGTCTTGGAGTAAATGTAAACTTACATCTCTGAGTCACAGATCTTTATAGTTTGGAGGCCAGTGGAGACCATTCAGCCTGAGATCGTGTGAGTGACGGCTGCTGGTAAACGTGCAGTTTTGCTGCTCCAGCAGAGAACCTTCACAGTGACAGGCAGTGTTGGAAAGTAATTTTTACTAGTCGTATACTAGGAGATGCGAAGAACATTGCAAGAGTAAGTCTTGCTAAGTTACTTATGCAGACTTTTCTACTTGGTTTCTCAGAAAACTGAGCTTTTAATTTAAGGAAGTTTTCCTTGATGGAAAATCTCCAAGGAAGTATGTTGCTGGCACTGCCATCTGTCTCTTTTCTGGGGAAGTATATCTAGTGAATGAGGAGGAATGCTGGCTGGCGACTAATAGCAAATTTTACACTTGTATTTGCCAATTCTGGTCCTAAAGACCACTTGTCTATAATAAAGCAGTGAATATATTACGTAAATAAATAAAAGTCTGAACTAAAATATCAAAAATTATAACTTGCTATAATAAAGTTTAAAAAATGTTTGATCTAGAGACATCTGTGACTTGAAAAGCTGTTTACGGAAGCTCTGCTTTCGGGGTGCTGGTACATCATAGTGCAGGCTGCTTGGGGTTGACTAGATGTGGGGTTGGCTGGGAGATCTCCCTCCAACCCACTGCCTGTCTTTGGGCCATAGGCACAACTTGGATCAGTAGTACACACCTCTTTTGGTCCAGCTCTGAGGTGGATATTTGTGAGGCAAACAGGAAAAGGGGAAGGAGGGATAAAACAGTAAAATAATTTTTATTCAGACAAAAAATTGAAAGCTAATAGGAGGAAATACTTCTTCACATAATACACAATTAGCTTATGGAACTCACTGCCAAAGGATACAACTGAAGCCAAAGATTGCAGACCTGTTCAAAACAGGATTAGGCATAACATGAAAAGCAACATTAGCCAGATTCATAACAGTTAATACTTAAAAATAAACAAGAGATTTTGGAAGGAATATAAATCCTCGGGCATCAGGACAGAAGCCAAGTTTTAGCTAGCAGGATTTAGGGATAAATTTTCCCTGGGGCCTGCTTCTTCTGTAACTGAGTCTTAACAGAGTATCTTGCACCTTCCTCTGAAGCAACTGGTGCTGGCCACTGTCAGAGAGGGGACACTGGGTGAACTGGGCCCTCATCCAGACATAGTCTGGCAAAACCAATTTCCTTTATTTAAATAAATTCAGAATTAAGTTGAAATTAAGCAAAAGTTTGGGCAAAGAAGAGTGAGTTTTCTCCCTTCAGATTCTGGGAGCACAAAACAGAAATTAGCCTATCCCCACTCAATAGCAGGAAACCTAATACCTAGCCTCATATGTTGATGTAATCTATTGAGTTCAGCAAGACCTAACCACATACAGCTTTATCCATGAACATTAGCATGAGTCTGAGAGGCCACATCATCTTCTTCTACTGTAACACTGGAGCCAATCAAAACCCTTTTTTATTTTTAATGCAGCTTTTTAATTTTTAAAGCAATCTCAGTGGGACCTTCTGTGCCAGAGAGGAGGTGTGCCAGTTCTGCTAACACAGCAAGAGGTTTGCCAAGACTAGGTTTCTCTAGGACCTTCCAGAAAAATCTCACTGAGCTGCAGCACCTATGAAAGAACAGCATGTGAAGGCAATTGTCATTAATTGCTCCTAGTGAAGCGTTAGGGAAGGGTTCCCATGTAGATTACAAAGGCTCTGCAGAGGGATCTGGATATACTGGATTGATGGGCCAAGGCCAGTGCTAAGATGTTCAATGAGTCCAAGTGCCAGATCCTGCCCTTGGGTCACAACAACCCCAGACAGTGCTGGGGGCAGAGTGGCTGGAAAGCTGCATTGTGNGCCAGGTGGGGGTCGGCCTCTTCTCCCAGGCAACCAGTGACAGGATGAGAAGACATAGCCTCAACCTGCAGTACGGGAAGTTCAGGCTGGACATCAGGAGGAATTCCTTAATGGAAAGGGTTGTTTAATATTGGAATGGACTGTCCAAGGACGTGATGGAGTCCATCCTTGGAGATGTTCAAGAAATGACTGGACATATCACTCAATGTTCTGGTCCAGTTGACAAGGTGGTGGTCAGTCAAAGATTGGACTCCATGACCTTAGAAGTCTTTTCCAACATTATGATTCTGTGAGTCTGTTTCAGATGGGAGAATATGATAGCAGCAATACAATGGGGAGGACAGGGAGAGGAGAAAAGATGAATTTGGAGAAGGTGCTGAGATAGGCAAAGAGGAGACTGGCCCCCCAAAAAAGGTGGATTTCAACCAACATTCAGATGCATCTTTTTCTATTGAATAGGCATGTACAAAAAATGCGTGTCTGTTTTAAAGAACAGCTCCCACTCATCCAGATAAACCTGTTGGCAGAACGTTTTCTCAAAGGAGCCAGCAAAAGCTTCACTAATCAATTTTGAAAACTTCCCTAGGCAGCATTCAGTGTCACCTCTGACAGAAAACAGTCCCCACAAAAAGCCACAGTTGGAGAAAATCAGGCCCCAGTAGTAGAAACAGGTGACTTTTCAGTCTTTGGAAAAGTCTATCCTCATTTTATCAGCTTCTTTTTTATTTCTACAAGATTTGGCAGTCTCTAATGCCAAAATTGAGCTAATTTTCTTCTTCCAAATTTCAAAGCAATCTCTTGTTAAATCTAGAGAGAGAATGATACCAATACTGGAAACATTTCTATTCTAAAATCAATTTTGGAAATGGGTGAAGGAGAAAATAGGGAGTCTCTTCTTCATTTAGCATCATACAGGCTCAACAAGATGAGTCTGGTAACTGGAAAACTGTCACTTCAGTAAGTTCAATAAAGTGTCTGAAATAATTCCTGTGTAGTGGCCATTATTCGGCCAGATGTGTCAGCAGGAAAATGACAAAGAAACAAGAAATAAAAAGTGAGAGATATACCTATTTATAAATCAGACCAGCTGTAAGACTCAAAGAACCCCTGAGACCTGTGGAAGGAGGAACATGAATTAAGAGCTCTCCATTTCCTCCTTCCCTTCTACCCTAAAAAAATACATTGTGGAGTGTATTATGTCTTTCAGGAATAACTGGCTAACTTTTATCTTTGGTTTTCTCCTTTTTTTTCTTCCTTGAAAACTTTGGATCAAAGTCATTGCTTATTTCCTTGCTGAAAGTTAAATTTTGGTTACAAGTAGGTCAGTTAAAGTTTCATTGTCTCTTGGGTGATTGTATCTGTGCAGATCTGTTAGAGCAGAGCTTGTGAAACAGTTATTTCTCCTGATTCATATTAAACAGATCTGGCAAATAATACATGATACAGGGAGAAAAGAGGAAAAAAGAGAGCCTCTGAGGGGACAGTGAGAGAGGTAGGCCTCTGGATGCAAGAAAACAGACTTGGGGAAACAGGTGTATTCGTAGGAGTCCTTTGTGATGGTTCCTTCCCCACTTTGTTAGATTGCTTAGAGTGATAAAGGACATAGGGGTAATTAGCTCAATGATCCATCTCCCACAGAGAAAGCCAGAACTAAGGCACTCAGCCACACCATTGGTCTTTGCTCAGGATAACCAAGTGTTTTCTCTGTCTCTGCTACTGACCCTCTGTCCATCATATCACCTCTTATCTTTTGTCTCTCTGCTGACTTTGTGTTGGAAGGACCGTAGGGATGAGTCTTCATTTGTGTTACAGATGTTTCTGAAATGCAAAGTTTATTCTGCTGTTTTAGTACAGCTGTAGTTCAGTAATTTTTTTTGTTGTTGTAGTTGTTGTTGTTGTTGTTTTTAAAGCCATAAAAAGAGCTCTTCTGTACATATCACTGTGGTCAAAGACCCAAGCAGTTGTTAGGAAACATACAAATTAGAATAGGAAAGCTATAGCGAAAATGTTGTAATGCCTTAATTCAAAATGGTGATGCACTCCAGTACTCTGGAATGCTGCCTCCTGCTTCATTTCATATTTAAAACAGCAGAGTAGAAAAGGAATCAGCAATAAGTTAGAGGAATAGCAACAAGCTTGGAATAACTCTCAGGGGTTTTCCTGAGTGAGGAGTTTGGTCCTGAAGTATTTGGGGGACAACATGGTGATTTTAAAACTGGTCTTGAGAGGATTGACAGGAGGTTCTGTTCTCTTTGTCCATTAGTACAAAAACAAGGATGTTCTCACTGCTTGATGGACTAAAAGCTGATCAAAGTCAATCTTATATTTCTTGCAGTTAAAATGTAAAGGTTGTTGCCACAAAAAAATCATAGTCTGAAACCAGAACAGTGATTCGTTGGGTTAGATTTCTGAGTGTGTAATTGCAGAAAAGCACTAGAACTGCTCAGTGGAAACTGTCATTTTCTTCTTGGAAACATTTGTGTGGTAAAAGTACAAGTAGCAGTATCTGGCCAATTTCAAATCCTGCAGCAAAACAGGAATACAGGACAAGGAGATGTGCAGGTGAAGAGGAAGATTGCACTGATTCAGTCCAGGAAACAATGCAGTTGAGATTGGTCAGCAGAAGGAAATGCTTTAGCTAAGGAATGGATAGAGCCATTGGCAAATCTATCTAGTTATGAGAAACCAAGCTTGCTGGGGTCCTTCAGGCTGGTCGACGGCATCATGAGCCAAAATGGCAGCTTTCCAATGGCAGCCAGCCAGCTGCTTCTAGGCAGACAGGAGTGCACCACAATACTGCAGAGCTCTTTCACCTTCAGTCCCAAAGCACACAGACAAAAGGACCTTCTGCCTCAAGTTGGTACCGTGTTTGTCATATCCCCATAGAGGAGATCTTGTGAAACTTATAGAACAACGCACTGAACAAGAGAGGGGTGGTGCAGAAGTGAATAACAACAGCAGATGTAGCACCAGTCGTCCCTACAAGCCTTTCTCCTGGGTCTATCTTTTGCTGCCAAGTGGTGGTCGAGCCTTACAGACTTGTCTTCCTCCATTTTCAACCACCTTGCAACTGCATAACCAAAGTGAAGGGGCAGGGACAACATAGCTAAGGGTGAGCAGTGGGACTGTGGCTAGTGCACAGGCTGAGCTGATAACTTGCTGCAGGCTGCGGGATCTGCATTGTGGCTAATGAACATCCGATGACTTCCAGAAAGCAACCCCAGAGTTTGCTTTCAGTTACTCCACTCCGCTTGTAGATCTTCTCTGCAGGAAACACAATTCTCTTTAGAAGATTATGTCCTGGCCCCAGCCTGATAAAAAGTGAATGGATTTGCTCCCATCAACAGGTTCTGTGTGGAACCAGGCTAGGAACAGATGTAGCTAGACTTTCACTCCCCAGAAAGAGAGAGGGGGAAAAAAAAAAGAAAAAAAAAAGAGAAAGAGAAACACACACCATGTTAAAACTTGAAACCTGATTCTTTACAGGTGGATTTGGATTAAAAATACTCACTGTTTCTCTGCACTACCAGACCAAGACCATCTGTAGCCCATATCAAACAGTCTAATTTGGATGTTGTAACAAGAGATTATTAGTTTTCTTTCAATATCATGCTTGTGTTTTTTAAATAATTTGTCAGATGAACAGAGAAAACTTCCTATATGCTTTGTTAACTCAGAGACTATGTGATCCTGGAATGTAAAGCAGAGAAATGAAGGACAAATTAAACATGATAAAGATTCTAACTAATCAGATCAAATTTTCTGAAGTAAACAAGCTAAAAACACTGAAAAACAGTTAGACAGAAGCACAACCAATGTGTGATACAGAAACTGACATATTTTCACTTACAAACCATAGCTGCAAAGCAAAATCAATTAATTTTTTTAGTTTTCTCAATACTAATAGAGTACACATCACAAGAAATCAGTAACATTTTAGTTCTGTTTGGGATAAGATAAACTCTGCCAAGAGCAATCCAAATTTACATTTGTAATTTTGGGTCTTCCTTCTCTATGGCCTTGAAATTTTTTGGCCCTTTCAGGGATTGTTTTTCCTTTAATAGTACATCTGTACTTTTGGGGTGGGGAAAAAAAGCAAAACAAAACAGAACAGTGATTGCACAGACACTTACATATGCTGAAGGAGATAGTTTCTGCCTCCAACAGCCAGAGGAACTAGGACACTCAAACAACCCTAGTACCAGTGCATGACTGTATCAGCACACTGTGTCAGCAGTGGAGTCCACAGACAAAGGCAAGCAAAGCCTTTTCTTTCTTCATCTACGTTGATCTTCACCCCAGGTTTTTAACTTTCCTGTGTGTTTGCTCTTCAGAGGCTGGGAGAAACAAAACAATCAGGAAATAAGACCCTGCACAGGCTATTTTGCTTCAGTGTTTTGGGATTGATAGAGACCAGAGACCAGCTGTTTGCCCCATGGCCGTGACTGGGTTCCCTGTTAGTGGATGTGATGCCACCCATATTAAGGTCTTCCTCTAGCTTGGCAATGTGAGAGTAATGTCCAGCTGTCCGTGAGCTGGACATCAGATGTTTGCCTGCAGCTGAACTGTGTTCGTTGTGATTTCAGGGACAAAAGATGCTTGAGCCTACATGGTTTTGGAATGTGACAGGTTTTGCCTGTATTTCTGCGTGATAGGGCTGTGGTGCATACAGAAACCTGAATCTCTGGGCACTAGGCTCTTTCCCAGCTGGTGTTAACCAGTTTCCTCTCTTTCAGATGTTTTGCACATCCCCTTTGGGGCAGACTGAAGCCCTTGAAATAAGATGATTTATTCTCTTAATAGCCCTTTATAAGCAGCCTGAAAAGTTACTTTCCTGGTTTAGAGGTGAAAGGGCAGAAAAGCATGTGTTTATTCAACGTTAACTCCTGGCATGCTAATGAAGAAGCCAGTTGGTTTTCTTTTTTCAGTACTCCTTGTAGCTGGTGGAGACATTTCCAGAACATGATTTAGGGGAGCACACCAGAGTGTCACTAGTCCTTCCCGGTGAATGGGCCTGTCTGCCTGAGCCGTCTGTTGCTGCTCTGCCTGTTCACCCATCTCTGAGGAACAAGTATCAGGTGCAGACACAGAGGTGTTTTGGCGGCCACACCCTTGCACAAAGATCTACCGTGGTCCATGCAGGAGCTGGCTGCCCTTTTCCTCTTTCTCCTGATGCAGGGCCTAAGGAAATCATGCAAAGATGCCCATGGCCAGAGAGGGTACCAGTCACGTGTCTGCTTCTGAGTCCTGGTCAGTCAAATTGAGAGATATAGCAAGGCTGGAAGAATAGGTCAACAGGAAGAGAATGAAAAGGAGGAGGAGGGCTCCAGACCTGTTTTGTAACTCCAGTGCCCTCCCAACAGGATCTTGGACCATCAGTGGATGGAATAGGATTTTGGTCTGCTTGGATTTCCCTTCCACCACATCCTTGTCCACATTTGTTCAGCACTTTGAGAGTTCCTTCACACAGGCTTATGAAAATAAGAAAGCAGGTGGAAGAAAGATGCCGTTTCATCTCCTTCTGCTGCTTCCCAAGAGAATTAAGATTGTCTCTTCCCAGCCACTTTTTCATCTGGTTTTAGCAGTACCTCGTCTGTCATTTATGGCAGAAAAAATTCCTCCTTCCCTTAAGACTCCAGTACTTTCAAAGAGAGCACACAGCCTAGAGTTTTGTGCAGTAGAGGAGATCAAGCCCAGATTTCATCTAATCTGAACTAGATGCATGCAGTTACAAGGAGGGCTTTTTGTGGGCTTGTTAATGTGTTGGAAGAAGAAATTCTGATAGCAATCCCAGCATAAGCCTTTGTATCCTCACAGGAACCTTAGAAAATGCTAGAGAGTCTGGATTTACTGTAGCTTTAAAATGTTTCTAGATTCTTTACCTATATTCACCTTTATTGTCACCACAGTGAGCTTGAAACTGCATGGAAATCAGAAGAAAGGGAAAGAAAATAGAAGAGCTGTTAAGATGCTTCTCACTGCAATTTTTAGTGCAGCCTCATTTTCAGAAAGGGCTGATGAGGGCAGTAACTACCCAGTTAGTCCAGCTGGGTACTCACATGCTCAGGTGCCCAAATTCATTGATCAGCTCAGATATCCAAAAGCAGTGCTTGACGTCAAGAACCTGCAAGCCTTTGGCAGCATGCCATCCATCTCATAAATCATTGTTCTTTCACTGGAAGCTGCCAACTAGAAATGCCATGAGAGATTTCTGTTGTGCATGACTGTCTGAAAAAAACTTAGAGGATTAATTAAACAGAAGTAATAAACACTTGTGTCTTTGACTTTAGTGAAAGCTCTTCATACTCAACACCTATGAAAAAATATACTGTATGAGATCATTATTTAATTGAAGAAATATTTAAGTAGAGACAGAGTCAAGGGCAAAGCTGAATTCTGGAATATGCTCGATAAAATCTAGCCAGTTCTTTGTTGGGGGTTTTTTGGGGGGGTTTTTTTGTTTGTGGGTTTTTTTGGTGGTAATGTGCTGATTCTAAGGAATGAGGGAATCGATCCAGACTCATGAGCAGGGAATTGGGAATTGCATGCAATATGTGATTCCACATGCTTAAATGTCCACCTGGAAGTGCGATCTTTCATTTAAGAAAAGTTTTGCAGACATTATATTTAGTAGGCAGGAAACCAAACATCTGAGTTTAAGCACTCCAAGGGACAAAAATAGCAGTCATACATAAAGGATCTGAAGATCTGTAAGTCTTGGGATCCATAAGTACCCTTTTCTTTCCCATATATGTCTTTTCCTCCTCAGGGTTTGCTGACCCTTCGAAACAGAACACTGACGAACACGGAAGTCTGTTTTATAAATTGGCTGTAAGCTTAGTGGTTGAACATGCTCTTTAGAAAGTAAAAAACCATCATTGTGGACAAACTGTAATGGTCAGAGATAAATTTTCTACTTTTTCCTCATGTTTTTACATAAGTATCTTTCCTATAATTCTATGAACTAATAATCTCTTGAAGTATTTAATTTACCTTGACTCTCTCACTCAACAGACCATTGCCAGAATGCATGCCACCAACTGCAAAATTTCACTTGATTTGCTTGATCTGAATCTTTGAAATCCCACTTTTTGTGAGGTCACTGTAAAATGATCGTGGGTGACAAACAATCTGCATTCATGCTTGTTTGCCCTAAGTGTTACTTTCATTGTAAGTTTAAAAGAATTCTGGAGAAGATGATCTAACAAAATGACATAGTATCATAACTGGGGAGGGGCTGAAGGAGCATTACTAGGCTGCACTGTGTAGGCTGCAATGTGTGAAAGCACAGGCTGAACTAGCACAGGATTTGATCAGACAGTAAAATCAGCTCCACGGGTAGCTGGTGCAGAGCTGGAGCAGAGCACAAAACCTGGCACTGAGCTGGATGTGTTTTAGTGGGAGGGGCAGGAAGGATTGGCACGTCTGGGAGATTTCTGTCCTTGACGAGCAGGGCTGGCATTACCGCACAGTCAGAGGATGCTCCCACGGCTCTGCTGACTGTAGCTTGGCACTGAACATAGCAGGACTGGTTGACCTGACCTTCTCCAGGTCTGCTCACCAAAGTTTGATGCTGGATAGGGCTTTTCCAGGCATTTGAAATCCTGTGAGACTGAGACTCAGTCCCATCACCTACCAGTGGGTATTCTTTGTACACCTTTTGGGAAGGTACGTGTGCATATTGCATTGAGGCAGTGCTTTAAGCAGGCTGCCTGTGCCAGGTTTTGCATAGAGTTGAAGCCCAAAGTTTAATTAAGTTTATTATTTAACAGACTAAGAAAGAGGGGTCTTTCTTCAGCTTCCTTACCTCATTGCTGGAATTAGCTCAGATAATTGCCTCACTTCTTTTGAGCGCTATTGCTTGGTAATTTCCTCTCATAATGTGTCTGTCACTCTCTACTCTCTACTGAAAATCCAGAAAGGCCTAGGTAAGTGCTAGGGGAAAAAATGCACAGAATGGCTAAATCTCCAAGTTTGAATCCAAAGCAATAAGCTCTAAAATGCATTTTTTTCAGACGAAGTAGCTGAACTGAGGCTTTTCTTTGTGACCCTTTATTTAATACCAAGGGCATGTTCTGTATCAAGATATAACCAGACCTGTCTCAAGAGAGGAGTCAGTCTAGGAGACGAGCCAGGCACACCAGAACCTGCAGGGGATGCAATTACTGATGGGTCTGGTTACTGTGTTGAGCCTGCTCCCACACGTGAACAGTCTCCCAGCCTCTCTTCCAAGACCTGATTACTCACTTCTCCTTCCTTCCAGACAGACACGTACCTGCAGGTAGGGAAAGAGGACAGCCCTGTTCACGTTGGTTACAGAGAAGTTGTCCCTTTGCCATCCCAGCACATCTCTGGCTGCTGCACACGTGAGTGGTGTAGGTGAGAGCAGGCCAGCGTTTGTCAAGGTGTGGTGCTGCTGGAGCCCACAGACATCCCTCCTGTCCTTGCCTCCTGTAGGGCCAGTGCTGTGAGGGCATGCCGTGGGGTAGGGAGAGGAAAGGGAAGTGGCTTCAGCTGGTGAAGAGAAGGGCTGCAGGGATGACTAGAGGGAAAATAATGACAAGAAACAAAGAGAGAGACAGAATGGACTGCTGCTATGACGTAGCCTAAAATAAACTATCAGGTAGCGGGTAAAAGGGTCTGAAAATGGAAACGGTAAATGTTGTGCTCTGTAGGTCCACTGTAGCAACAGTGAGAGCCAGACTTGGACTTCAGCTCTATGTAGAGTCAGAAGTGTAATTTTATCCAGCCATAATTCCTTTTGAGACTGGAAACAGTCTACTAAGCAAATTTCGGGCAGTATTGCAGTCAAAGATGAAACCTTGAAATTTGCTTTTTCCTATTTTATCTCAAAGTGATAACTTCTTCCATTTCTTTTTCAATGGGACACACTCTGCCAGATCACACTGAA
The DNA here is from genome assembly GCA_013400495.1 of Nicator chloris. Classification (NCBI taxonomy): domain Eukaryota; kingdom Metazoa; phylum Chordata; class Aves; order Passeriformes; family Pycnonotidae; genus Nicator; species Nicator chloris. Next base: position 15,030 of record WAAE01005339.1, on the reverse strand, counting down.
TATGTGTGAAAGATGGGAGTTAATGAATGGTATCCTGTTCTCCTTCATTAGTAAAATGTGTCTGCTGTTGACTTTGGGCCAACTACTGATCTCAGTTATAAGACAACAGTCTCCTAATTCTACTAGGAGTTCATACTGTTGCCATTTAAATTCAGAATTTAGGAAGAGACTGCTGATCTTTTAGGTACCTCCAGTTTTGGACTCCCTAATTCAAGGCACCTTTAAGGTAGGATGAGCTCAGTTTCTCATGTTGGTCTAACCAAAACCAGCAGTATGCCATAGGAAAATGCATCTATCTTTTATTTTAGGAGAACTACTTTCTATCTCAACTACTGAACACTAAAACAAGGTGTGGGGGGGAGGCATCTTTGATAGGATTTCTTGAGAAATTGGTATTGCTTTTCAAACAGAGGTAATGATGTCCATGACATAAACAACATCTGCTGCACCTCTCTGATAGATGTGCACAAGATATGCACCAGACAAAAGCTGCATGTGTTGACAATATACCTGAAAGATTTTTATAATTATTCAGTTCAAAGCTTTATATCTTCCTTTTTTCCCAATTTTCACGTAGTATATTTTATCACAATTTAAACAAAATTGTAAAATAAACAAAATTTTTTCCTTGCATCAAAAACTATGACTGACAGTCTTCCTGTTCTTTTTCAAGAAAGTAGAGAAATAAACATTGATCCAACTCCTTTTCCAAACTGTTTACTTTCAAATCCTTTCTAAAATATTAAACATTCTCCTTGCTATTTCCTTCTTCATAACTGCTGTCCATTGATTTCTTTAAGCTTTTCTTTTGCTTTGATTACTAGTTAGGAAATAAAACTTAGGAACCAAAAAATTGTTCCTCATGCTTTTGGAAGCACAAAATTGTTTAATATGTTCATTAGGCTCCTTGAGCTTGTTTCTAGTTTTGCAAAATATACAAAAGGGTTTTTTTCATTTAATATTTTCTAGGGTCATGTCTTAATGGATATGTCTTTGATATCCACATTTCGTCTGATCAGCATGAGTAATGAAGGGAAGATCCTATGCCGCAGTAGATTTCTGCAAGACCACACAAAACTAACAGACCAAAGCAAGGAAAAAAAAAAGTAGTTAAGCAAATGCATTTCATATTATTCATAGTTTATTATCTGTGAATTAATGTTTCCATTAGTCAACTCTTTAATCAGAGCTGTCATCCACTGATTTAGACTTATCTTTCCCACATGTGAGTGTTTTAATCTATTTTTTGTTTTCATCCCAAGCTAAAAAGGAAAATTTTCATCTAGATGTTCAAATTCACTCATTTTCATGCCAGCACTGTCTCAAACTATTTATTTTGAAGACCTGTTCTAGCATTAAAAGCATTAAAGAAAATTTCTCCAAGGACCACTCTTCATTGGTGCATGTAAATAAAGGCAGAGGAATAATGCAAAAACATCAGAGAGAAGATGTCTTTGTCTCCCTTCCCCCTCCCTCAGTGAAACCAGTTTCTTATTTCATTCAAGTCATAAGTGACTTTGGAAGATAAATTCTCCTGGACTGTTTGGCCTTTTGTCTCGAAGCAGACTCCTTGCACAGCAAAATGCAATTTCATCCCATTCAGTGAGTTTCATAAAGGCATGGAAATTAATGGCATCCAGAGGTCGCATCTACAGCACTGTGAGAGTAAGAGATTGCACAAGCCGTGTAACTTAGCCCACCACTGGCATATTACCAACACAGGGCTTTCATTACCTCCACGGTATGGCTGCTGCTGGTAACAGAATGCCTGGCCTTGGTGGAACGAACCAATGTTGAGTAAGGGGAGGAAGACAACAAGTCTGCCACAGCACCATGTCCTGCTGACCAGGGTTAAATAAGACAGCTGACATAGGCCTCTGATACAACAGGAAAGTTGAAAAAGACATGAAGTCAGCTTTGCTTGGCTGTAAGAGAATCACCCTGAAGAAAGAAAAATCATTCTGCTTTGCCGTGACATACTCAAACTTTGGCTTGTCTTCACTGACTTGGAAGTATTTTCCAGCAAGGAAATGCATCCTATAAAATACAGGTTTAGGCTAGAAGTGATGTTCTTAATTGACGTTTACTGAGATCTTTGTGCCCGGAAGCTTGCTGGGTTTCTGCAGGTTGTAGATTGGTAAGGAAGGCTGCAGGAGAAGGCTGACAGCAGAAAGAGAATGGGCACTGCTCCTCAAAAGCAGCTCCCACAGGTCTCAGGTGCATCCTTGTGCCAACAGCAGCAGCTGTGGCAGCACAGAGATGTGATGTCTGGGCACAGCCACAAGGCTGCCACTCATGCCAGGCTGGCATCCTAGTCCGTTCCCCCACCCTCTTTTCAACCCCAGAGAAAATCAACCAGTTACTACTTTTGCCCTGTTAAAAGGCTCAACCTTCTCTCAAGATTAATAAGAGTTAAAAAAAAAAATTGCCATTCCTGAATCCTTTATCCTTTCACAGGCTGGTAATGTCCTCCTTGCAGTTCAATCTGCAACATTATTGGGTATGGCAGCCAAGGAACCTTTGGAAGTAATATTTACAGGCAATTTCAATGGATTGCATTGTTTTCCTGGCTACGGTAAAAAGCTGAGTTAGCGCAACCAGCCCACAACATAGACAGAATCCCTTCAACATTTGGCTTCCTTCTTCAAGCTGCATTTTAGCTTTCACTCAAAAGGAAAAAGGGAAAGTCTAACTATTTGGCTTGCAGTACAAGATAAGCTCAAAGGCTTCTCAACAAAACAATAAAAATACCTAGTGAATTATATTATATATATCCTGCTCTTCTAAACTAAACTCAGGGGTTTTTAAGATTGACTTAGAGCTTTTAAACAGCTCAGAATATTTATCTTCTTCGTTTAGCTCATATTAGAAGATAATATTTTTAAAAAAGCGTACATCCTCTGTATCCTCAGGAGAGCTCCACTGCTATCTCTGTCAAGCATTGACCCATGATGTTGGCCCTGAATGCTTGGCGGCTTCCCTTTTCACTTGTGCAAGGGGATTTGTGCAAAATTTCTGTCCTATGCTCGAGACTTTCAGGGGCTTCTCTCCCTCTTTCTATCCTTAGATTGGTACATCTGCCCAATAACTGTAATATGTGAAACACATTTTGCTTTTTAGTGTAAAAAACACCTAGTTTTGGTGGGCTCAGGTGTTCTACTCTCTTACAGTCTTTGGGTTATCTTTTGGGCATTGTTAAATTGCTAGCTGAAACCCATGGAATAATGCTATCTGACAAACAATGTGATGAGGGAAATCCCCAGGGTCTCTCTTTCAGGATGGTGGATGGCAGTTTCCTGAGTCATCTGCAAGAGGCAGTGCAACATTTCTTACTCAAGGTTCCCATTAGCACAGATTTCTTTCTTAAATGTACATCTCGTGGCACTGTAAAACTGTTACTGTTGAGAAACGATAACAGTTCAGCTGTAGGCTGAAAGAAGATTTAAAGATAAACCCCCCTAAACACTAACTGATGAAAATATACTTTCATTTTGATACAAAATCACTCAAAGAGTTGTGAGCAAATGGAGTGCTTGGGAGGTCATTGGTAGGGTATCACGGGCACTAACAGTTTGCTGCAGGGAACCTGAAAGATTAGGCCCAGTCTGCAGAAGAAAGGTGAGCCTCCATCTGTCTTGTAGGCCCCTTTCAGGTACCGTAAGGCCACTGTTAGGTGACCTTGAAGCCTTCTCTTCTCCAGGCTGAGCAAACCCAGTTCTTTCAGCTTTTTCTTGTGCACAAGAGGCTCCATACCAGCAAAGAATCCCTTTTAAAGCTGAAGAGCAAGGACCAACAATAGGACTGCCTTAGCAACTTGCCTTTTGCTGGAAAGGCAGTTGCCACATGTAAACAGGGCAGTTCTTTTGACTATGTGGCTGCAGGCACTCTTGCCACATCTCCTCCCTTAGCTGGACAAAATTCTTTGCTTTCTGTAGAAACTATGATGTTCATCTGGACAGCATGTTCTCCCTCACTCAGAGCCTGTCTTGTCCTGATCAGGCTGTTGAACCATTTTCTCATTCCTATGACTCCATCCTTTCTGCAGGTCTGTATCTGCATGAATACATGAGGATGAAAGTGGCTCGATTAGCACAGCAATTGCCTGGAATCTGTTAGCATTTCATTATAAATCTGATTTTTGACAGATTTATAACCAGATTGTAGAAATTAACTGCTGGAGGAAATGTGCCATTTATTCTCAACAAGAACACATTTTATTTTTCTGCATGGTTGTTACTAGACTGTTTTTTAGAGGCTGGAAAAATAATGTTATGCTTGTTTTCATGTATTTCTTTTCAAGTGAAAAAACCTCAACCTTTTCATAAACATTTTAAAACTGTCTGGTACAGTTACATGTTTATTGCGTAGTACTCTCTGATGTTTGTTGGGAACAGGAACTGATTAAATGACATTACTATATCAGCACATTAAAATACAGCTTAACTGAAGAAACAACAGCTGAATAAAATAAGGTTAGCAAGTGAAAAAAATAGCATCAGAACAAACAGTGTTGTTGATAGAAAGAGGGTAGTCCTTTCTATTGAAACAAATATACTACTGTTAATTTTTTAAAAAGCCCGAACTGACAGCAGGTATAAGGGACAGAATTCCACTGCCCTTGCAGTAACTTCTCAAGTTTTGCTGCAAAGCTTTGTCAGTGAGTCCAAGGTGCACTACTGAGCACCTTTTAATGCAGGCAGTGGAAGAAGTCGCAGGAGTGAGAGCAAGGGAAAGAGAGCAGTCTCCCAGGACTGGTCTGGGTGTAAGAACTTGCTCCTCTGCACTCACAGCTGTCATCTGCAGCAGTTCACAGAGGTCCTGGGCAGGGTTCACTGAGGACACCAAGCTGGTGCCTGCTAATGTGACTGCTCCTGACACATCACGCAATCCTTTGAAGCCTGTCGGACACAGTCCCACCAGGACTACGCTACACAGTTAGGAAAAAAATTATTTCAGGCTAGGCAACCTGAAATCTTTCTGCTTTGCCCTACTAGTCATGTTTTCTAGGCCATTCTTGTTTGTCTTTTTACTGTCACGAGTCTGATTTCCCTGAGTGCCACTTCACACACACTCATTCTCAAGCAGCACTATAAACAGTGACAATTTCATACCTTGAGGCAGGAAATTAGGGAGGGAAATGAGAAAAGACTCCCTTGCTACAGAAAGCTCTTTCTTTGATAGGAATTCTAAGTGTTTTGACAGTTTGCAATGAAAGGACCCTGCTTACAGAGTCCAAAGGATCTTGTTGTAAGCAAGGCATAACCTAATAATGTCTCTCTCCAGCACTCTTCTCTGGAGAGAGAAATTCCAAACAGGGAAGTGGTAACTCTGTAGTTTTCAGAAACAATGGGTCCCATGGCTATGCTGGTGGATAGTACAGTCAAAATTTCCCTCTGCACCCATCTGGAGAGGATTTTTCTCCCTGGTCTCAATGAGCAACTCCCAAAGAGGACAGGAGACTGGATCCTCTAGCAAAACCTGTGTAAGAGACCCAACCACACTGAGATTTTATCATACCTTTTTCCAAGGGGATTGACATATTTCAAGTTGAGGAATAATTTTTAACAGCAAGAGAATAAAGTCTGTCTTCTTGTCTACAGGTGATATTTCAAAACTTTGTTTTGAATTGTACAGGAAATTTAAAATTAAAAAAAAAAAAGAAAAAAATTCAAGGCCTTGGAAATCTCTGGTGGGATACAAATATCCAAGTAAACTGGCAAATAAATTCAGTCCATTAGGAAGGAAGCTGCCTTTGATAAGCATTCTTGTTCTTTCCTTATCTTCATACCTGCTTGTCTATTTGGAATCCTTTCTAGTAATGCTTTCTTATCAAAGATATCAAGGAGATATTGGCAACCTGTGAGCAACCCTTTGTGTTTTCTAGAGAAGATGGTTTTCCTGTATCTTTAACTCAGAACAGAAGGCATATTTCTGCACTAGTCTGTGTCAGAGCTTGTCACAAGGGCTACAATTATATCTTAAAAGCTAATCTCTGCTACTCTGCTCTTCCCCACCACCCAGGGATTTCAGGCTGGTTAAAGAGATTGAGCTTCAATTGCCTCAGGCTTAGCACATCTCTTTCATGCCTCACGTTTCCAGAGGCTTCCTCTCTTGACCAGCTCCATGAAGCAGAAGGCCACGAGGAAAGCAACAAATCTCAAACAATTCTGTGCTTTGAGCATGGGGGCATGGGGAGGGAAGATGTCCTTAATGACTTTGAAGATGTGCTTCAAAGTCAATGAAAGCTTGTTTCATTGTGGAATTAGTAACCTATACATTTTTCACTGCAGAGTATGCAGTAGAAGACAGATTAATGGGTGCCTAAGAATCCTGGACTGGACATTTAAAAATATTCAAGGAAAGGTTGCAGACACAGCCTTCTCTTGCAAATTTATTTAACTTGCTGTGGGCAAGTCTTGCTTTCAACAAGTCTAAACACTTAAGGCACTGTGCTGAAATCCATTCTCCTTCAGAAAAACTTTATAAAGACACAGAAGAAAACATGGAAGTGAATGTGACAATAAATTAGGGACATGCTTGAGTGCAATCTCAAATTTGTGTGGACTTATTGGCTCACTTTTAGGTATATTCTTGCTGCAGTGCTTTCCTGGAAGAGGATTCATGACAGGGATTATCATGTTGAATTTATATGAAACATAATTTGTAATAAAAAGCTTTCACGCTTTCTTTCATAAGCTGCTAAATAGTATTTATTATCCTGCTTCTCTGTGAGTAGGTAGAACTAAAGAGGTAAAGACATTTTCAGTGATCTGCACAAGTATAATTGGTTACTTGGAATTAATAAGAAAAATTCTTCAGAGGAAAGAGGAACAAGAATAGATTTTGACTGACTATGTTGTAATGGAATGAAATTATTTCAGCACTCAATGTGATAAGGAAATAGTTATGTCAGTATCACTACATACCCATTAGGGCAAACTTGATGGTACCAGATGGAATCTGCAATACAATCCTCTGCCACAGTAACTTTCAGGAGTAGTAAGACAGCACTGCTACCTGAGCTGAATCTAACTGCAGCTAATCAGACCTAGATTTTCTACCATTATTTTTTTTAGTAATTGCATGGTGCTTATATCACAAGTGAGCTAAATTATCAACCCTCACAGAAAGCATCATATGTGGACTGGAATAGAGAAAAAAATTCCAGAATTTGCATCCTGAGGCAGGGCAAGCAGTGTTAGTATAGCTGTTCTTGGTATCTCATTTCTCAGGAAGCTTGCTGCCATGCCAAATCTGCAGTTGGATTTGGGTAGCTGGCAATGCCTTAAGATAATATTCAGATTCCCTCTGGACATTTTATTGAAGGACAGCAATCTGTCTTCATAATCTTCATAGTCTTTGTGTGTTTGTCCTTTCAGTTCTGTCAAGGTTCTTTTTCCCCTGCTTTTTAAGTGAAAAGTCTTTTTGAGTTAAAACCTTCGGGTATGGTGGTTTGCTCTATACAGAAATGATGCTTTTTGGATTAGGGTGCCCCCAGCACTGCCTTGCAGAACCAGGACATTTGGGGCTTAGAAAAGAGCCTGAGTTCTCTGCTTTACTCCCTTGAGTCCAGTCCTCCTGCCAGCAGTTAGATTTCCATGTAGATCCAATCTGTCACCTCTCCAGGCTGCAATGCAGCTGCAGATGGTTGCACCTTTCTTATTGATTAGACAGGCTCATGACAACAACAGGAAAACATGATCTGCCCAGTGATTTGGTGCAGTCAGTTCTCGGGAGGTTGGTATCTATGCCTTGGCACTCACCTGGATGAGTTGGATGGCTTCTCACCTGTCCATCAGCTGTTTTCTCTTCTTGAGTGCAATGGCTCCCTTGGGAGCGGGACTAACAGAGGAGGAACTGAGCTACCAAGGCAACCCTTGCTTTGTGAAACTCCACCTCCACTTTAGACTCCTTTTCAGTTTTGACGGTCTTCTCTGTGTCTGCCCTGGTGGTCAGCAACCTGAAGAGACCTTTCAGAGCCCTGTGGAAGAGTTGTGAGATACACAGGAGTAGAACACACATGATGAAGCACCTCCTAACAAATGTATTAATTGTTGTTTAGCATGGGTTCAGCCCATTACTTTGAGCCCGATGAGTTACATACCTTACCTTGCTGGACAGTGAGCATGGAAAAGAGGCCTTATGGCCTCCAAAACAAGCCGAGCCAGGAATCCTTTCCTACAGTTTATTTGGCCAGTCAGGATTTTCTGCGTGATGGGATGTTCTCCACTACAGCAAAAGACTCCACACTGGGTAACATTCATTGTATCATGACATTTGCATTCAGCTCCTTGTCTGCTGTCTGCTTTAATCTAAGGCCCCTGAATTTTCAGACCCTCCCACCCATTCCTGGCATTTGCAAGGTTGTCTCTCAATAGCAAAAGCACTTCCTTGTCTGGCTGTCAGTTTAGCATTCCTGAGCTTAGACCTGTTTTTCCCACATTGGTCCGATCTGTGCATATTTTCTCTGCACCTCCTTTCTTTTCTTTTCCTTCTGTCCTTTCCTACCACACACACATTTTTCCTCTTGGGATGCTCTGGTCTGTCACTGCCTTGTGTTTCACCATTCATGTCTTCTGTCACCAGGTGGGGAATGTTTTCTAAAGGCTCTTAGAGACCTTTTGCTTATCACACCACCCTCAAGTGAAAGCTGACATGTTTCATGGCAGTGAAAAACTATGCCTTGTCTCAAAGCTCAGTTTCAACCAGGTCCTTCCATTCACTAGTATTCTTCCACAGCCTGTGTTTTCCACCCTTTTTCTGAAAACTTTCTTTTGCGAGCAGTAATTGCATTTCCTCACTAGGAACTTACGAACTTTGTGTGTCTGCGCCCATGCCTTCTACCATCTCAAAGTTAAATGAAGCAAACAAAAATTGTTCTTGATCAGCAGTGTTTGGCATGTGTCACCTCTTGACCCTCTGTGGTGAGCCAGATGCTGTGCAGGTCCCACAGTCGCGCGCCTGCCAACTGGGTCAGTCTGTTGGCCTATCGGGGAGGAAGTGATCGGGTGGTGCAGCAAGCTGAAGCGTCTGTGTAATGTTTTTCTTCTTTTTTTTTTTTTTTTTTTTGTACTTTGCTTTGCTAAGGTTGGATTTGTGAAAGGAAACCACCACTGAGTCTGTGTCATAGGGGGAAGAGAGACATGCTGCCTTGGTTCAGCAAGAGTTTATGTGCTCTCAATCTTTCCTGAAGTTTCTATCTTGCAGACCCGGCGATTTCCTGTTTCCTTCTTGCTGGCCCTGATCTTCATAGAGATAGTGCCAAAGTGAGAAAGTACTGTCTTAGGGCCAGAGAACAATTCCACTAACTTTTAAGCATTAAATTCCAGCTGCTGGCTGAACAGATCCTCCCCTTCTGTGGAGGTCCCAGGAATCTGTTACACTGAGTGTTATTTGTGAAGAGAGAAGCTGAAAAAAAAATTAACTGGGTTGAACAGCCAGTTTAGGGTATTAAATCACAAAAACAATGTGAAAAATTCTGAGCAGCCCCATGAAATAGATTGTAAGTGCCTCATATAGAGACTTGGTAGTTTTGGAGGGTTTTTTTCCTGTGGTGTTTATCTGTTGGTATTGGTAGTTTTTTTTAAACCTTTGATATGCTCACAGCTAAATGAACACAGTTCCAGGTCTGGAACAATTACGTATGAAGGACTATATGAAATTCATCTTTTTACACACCTGGTGAAATGGAAAGTCTTGTCTCTTCAGAAAGGGGCTACTTTTTGATTGCTGTCAGGTTTTGGCTTCTCTTCTCCTTGAAAGTACCCATATAGCTTCTGCTGCCCACAATTACACTGAAACCAGCACCTTTCCTCATTCAGTGCAGTACAGAAATGCCAAGGTTTTCTGTACTGTAAGTACCTTGCATGTACCTTGCAATCAGGGAAGTTGGAGTGAATTGAAGAGGCTCAGTACTCAGGGGGAAGAAAATGTAGGTGGTTTCACGGAGATACAGAGGAAGTAAGTGCTACAGCCAAGGTTACATAGGAAATCAACGTACACCAGTCAGGGATGTGCATCTCTAAACTGCACATCAGCAAGTCAAGAGAGAGGTAGACTATGTTTTCAAAGAAATTAATGAGCTTCAAGTATAGGAATATGAGTTAGTAAAACTGGCTTCAACTGGGAGCAGACACTCTGTCACCCCAAAGCTTGTTTGTGTGCACTCTCTCTCCACCTCTTTCTCTCCCATGGTCCTACTTCACTCCATGCAGGTCCCTTTCTCTCCACCAGCATGAGCCACAGGTTCGCTAAAAGAGACTGGAAAGATGTCCATCTACAATCCAATAAGGTGGCATATTTACCTCCAGTAAACGGCCTTCCAGTGAGAGTAGCAAATTTTCCTGTGGGCTGCAGATACCACTTTGCCTCCATTGAGTCATAAGCGTCTCACTAGCTACCTTGCACGACTTTGAGTGTGTCCTCTGATTTTACACTACCTTTGCAGAAACGCAGTTCTAAGAGGCATGGATATTATTCTGTTTAGGTTGCAAAGCTCTTCCCTCTTAGTCTGCATTGAGTAAGAGATCCCTTAGGGCTCCCTTAGTGGACTGTCTCATCTGTGCAGGGTCTGGGAGTCAGTGCTGTAGCCACTAAACGTTAGAGGGTTTTTTGGAAAGCAAGAGAGAGAAAGAGAATGCATTTTTCTGTTTCAGACCAGAAAAAAAGGGTCAGAGATTCCCCAGGTAAGAACAGAATTACATGAAGTTTTGGCTGCTTGACATGAAATGAACCTAAGGTAGTTTAAAACAGTAATTCACCTTTTAGGGAACGGGTTTTGTAAAATGGAATAGCTTCTATTTTTCTTCTTGTTAATGTCTTTAGGCAATTCCCACGGATGGGAGCCGATCTCATTGTTTTTCGGTGCCATATGAATATTTGCTTTATGCATAGTGACCTTGTTCACACTGCCTGCAGTTGCTTTTTGAAATATGATGTTTCTGCCTTGAGGAAAGGGAGAAGGGAAGATAGACTATGCAGTGTTTTCAGATATTCTGTCATGCATGATATTTTGAAATTGTGATTCACCTGTAATATGTGTAACTTAGTCCTTGCAGTAAGCTAAGTGTTTAGTATGGGACTCTAGAACAAACCAGCTTTTCTCTCTTGAGCTTGTATAGCTGAAGAGAACACTACAAAAAAGAAAGTAGGTACAAATTTTGATTAGGTGGAGAAGTAACAATGCAGAGATACATATTCTACAGCAGCGTGCTTTACCTCATCACTGCTGGCCATTCCCAGTAAACATTTTCCAAGACCATGTCTGCTAGAGATGTATGGAAAGGCCGTGTTTTCAGGCTAGTTATGGACTGTATGAAATAGACTCTGATGAACACCTGCTCCCAAACACCACATTTCTTCCGTTATGTGGCTTTAAGTGAAACTCAAACCCATAGTTAGTGTTTCTTGTATTTAATTGCAAATAGGCTTACAGCGCATACACTAAATACTGGCCATGTGCCATAAAAATTATGCATACTTTGCAAAGAAAAATTAATATCATAACTAACTCCCCACAGACTTTTTTCCTCCCCTGAACCCATTACAAAGCTCAGGCAGACAGGGACTATAGTGCCAGCAGGTCAGTAATGCAGAGAAAATTCTTGTGCAAGATTTATACAGCAGTTTTAAGTATGTGATGCCCAAAACATGGGTAAAGATACTCCTCACAAGTATGTGAAGCCCTCATGAGATTTCTCTGAGACCTGCAGATTATTCCCATCTAGAGTAATCAGTTCAGAGCAATTGCTGCTGTCCAAATCTCACTTATATCAACTGGGAAATCACTGTTAACTTTGAAACTCCATGGTGTTCTGGTTTTGATTGAGCTTCTGCTTAAAGAAAAAGCAAGTAACTGAGATTATGGAAACAATTATAGACATCTACAAGTCCACTTGCTACTGTATCTACCTTCATTATTCAATTTAAAACATTACATTAGCCAGCAGCGTAGCAAAATGGTGTGGGGGGGTGTTTTTTTGTTTGTTGGTTTGTTTTTCAAAAATGTTGCAGACAATATTGCTTTTTTTTCCACTTCCAAATTAATGCACTAGCTTTCTGAGCTCAGGGACATCCTCGGAGTATTTGGCTCACAGTTGAATTGTGTCCTTTAACTTTATTAAAGGGTGGTTAGGTTATCAGCAGTGATAAGCTTAATATTGTTTGCAGGTTGAGACTCACAAAGGCTTCAAAGTATGCATTAGCTGTACAGATGGAATTTGTTCACCCACATTGTTACATCCTAGGACGTGGTATGACACAGCCTCTCATGTCAGGCATCTCCTTTACGATAATAATCCAAGCTCCCTTCAAACCAACAGAGAAGGAAAGGCTCTTCTACAAGGCAAATCTCCCCCATCCTAAGGGAGGGGAGATCCTCAAGGATGGTGGTCAAGCCTCTGACATCAAACATAGAGAACCCTTCACTGCTGAGCGAATGGCAGTCTGTAGGCCAGCCTTTTGTCAATACTGGATGCAAAGTCTTGTTTGAACTGGTGCTAGCTGAAAGAGTGTCAGACTACTCTTAAAACATGACCCCTTTTCCTGCCCCTAGGCCAGACATAAATTTATCCTGGTCTGAGAGGGTATAAATCATGGTTTGAGGGGCCAGGAAAAAGGAATGTGTTATTAAGAGGAATCTGTAGTCCATGTTTGCATTTCATTAACACTAAGAGGCCCCAGTCAAGATCAGGATCTGTGGAGATGTGACACAATGTGTGGATGCAAGTGAGAAGCAGGAGGGAGCTTCAGCTTTGGGGGAGGTCACAGGAGGGTTTTTCCTGATCTGTTAGAGAAGAGCACCCCATAAAAGCAAGGCAGCATGGAAGAAAGAGAAAGAAGCCAAGGTGGCACAATCTCCAAAGTACTGAGTGCTAAAAATGCCTTTACCTGGAAGATAATGAGAAATCCATGAAATGTGACAGGGACTATATCATACTGTAGTTCAAAATGCATAAGTGGTATTTATTCATAGTTGATCTGCTAAAACCATGTTTTATTCAGATTCAGTGTGTGCAGGAAATGGTAGAATGTCACATGTCACCTATTATAAGCATGCCCCTTGGGTGCCTTTGTGCTAGAAAAGACTTAAAATATCAGACAACTTTTCTGTAGGTGTTTGCAGCTTTCTAGTCAACTCCAGTGAAATCAGTCAATAGGGAATAGCATTGTTTCACCTCAGCACAAACTGTCTTTCAGTAAAAAATATATTGGGATTTTTTTGATCACAGTAACAAAATTCCTAACTTCTGTATGCCTGGAGATAAACAAATACCATGCAAGGATCTCCACCACTTTTTACAGTTTGCAGGTAGTAATTTCAGTTAGTTTTAGCCATTTAAAATTTATGGGCATGTTGTCAAGGGTTTAAGCTTCATCTGCAGTCAGTGTGGACAGACAGTCACCACCAAAGGGGTTTATCCCTCTCCTTGGGGGGATAAATTGAGTTGCTTTCTGTGAGCTTATGAAAAGCATATCCTTGACAGAAGTTGCAAATCCTAAGGCTGTGATTACTTATCCTTTCCTGGCAGCCTCCCTAAAGGTTGCTAAATAAAAAATGCTCCTGCCTTCTCTAGGTACTCCCTAAATGCAGCAGGGAGTAAGCTACTAAACACTGTGATCAGGGTGATAACCTTCATTTAATAGCAATTTAGACACCTACTGGTGTTTATCAACATTGGTGGCCCAAAACCTCGTACTCATCTCATGCAGATGAGCCCAACTGCAGGAGATGCTAGGCTGGCCTCTGGATCAAACATTCCTGTGGACACAATGGTGGCAATTGTATATGCAATCGAAGGAACAAAATCTCCAACCTCCCTGTTCTCTTCCTCCTACAGAGTCAAACCAGGGTAGCCACAGCTCTCATCTATGAGGAAGGAAAGAGACACACAGCGTTCAGCCATTCACCCTCTCCTCAGGGAGAAGGAAGTGGCTGGTCTGAGGTCTTGAATAAGCACAGGGCCTCGAGTTAAGCTTCACTGAAAATACCTGCTTCAAGGCAATACTAGGAGGAAATATCATCCAGGACCTTATTTTATTGGACACTGTATCAGCAATCTCTAATGATGGTCACACACCAAAATCACTTGAATGCAATTAATGCAATAAAAGTTACTGCACATAAATTACACAATTTTAATGAAACACAAATAAGTGTTGCAAAAATTTTAGGCCACTTGATGGACAGGGCTAGGAAAACCCTCACTTTCTCCCAGGCTGAGTGTGGGGTTGTGTATCTCTGAGGTATGTATTTCAACTCCACTCTCTCTGGCAATCAACAAAATACAGGGTCAAGTGATTAGTGCTTGTGGTAGCAGCAGATAGAGAGCTCAAAGGACTTGCCAGATCCTCCCTAGCTTTACTTCTTCCCTCACATACAAGTATACTTACCAGTCAGAAAGAAAAACAGCCTCTGATCTGTGTTTTCATTCTTATCTTTTCCAGCCACTTCCACATCTACAACTGGGACAAGTCATCTCACAAAATGTGACATAAAGCAGAAAGCCTTCTGTGTAAATGGGGGAGAGTGTTACATGGTTAAAGACCTCCCAAACCCCCCAAGATACCTGTGCAGGTAAGAAATCCTATTTGCTTCTTTCTTTGGAGCCATAAGGTTTCACAAATGTGGTTTTTTTTTTTCTTTAAAGAAGCACTTTAAAAATGTCTTCTTTTGAACTTGCATTTCTTAATTTTTTAACCATGTGGATGTGGAAATAAAGCCTAGAATTACCTCTGTGTTCTATCGAGGCATATGAAACATAGCAGAGGCTAACTGGGAAATATTTCTACGTAATAGTGACACAGCATCTTCTATTGGTGTTTATATGGCACAAAGCAACACAACTTGAGCCTTATGTTAGGTATAATGAAACAGACACTGTAAACTAAATATTCTACATTTAGAAAGAAAAGAAAGAAAAGGGTGTGGAAAACTGCACTGAATATTACAGTTTGTATAGAAGAAACTGTTATTTTAATTGTCTGATGTAGTAACTGAACAGTTTCTGGTGAGACTGGATTCACAACTGG